>JAOEGS010009858.1:31625-106090 GCA_025447755.1 Corythornis vintsioides | reverse complement strand
CACAGCAGGCTTTTCTGAATCACAAGTTTGCTGGCTTGCAATTTTCAGGCTTGGAGTAGAGTGCTATATTTAAATATGTGATCCTTATTTCTCCCCTCGTAGCTTCCTTCCAAACACAGCAATTGGTCCGTGTGGGAGCAGGGAAAATGACAGTGGTGGTGGTGGTAGAGTGTGTGTAATTATGGAAATCACCTTACCACAGTCAATGGAGAGGTTTAAAATGCTTCAGTTTGGAGTTTTATTATTGTATATGGCTTAACTAAGATATATGGAAAGGGTTGTGCTTGGTTTTTGCATGTGTCTAATGCAGGTAGTTTAGCACACAATCATATATGAAGATAAAAATATAGCTTATTTTATTTGTGTATGTGTGGTAAAATCTGCATGTAACTCTCAACCAGTCATGAGCATCTTGAAAGTCTGATGCTGATGGATTGACAGAGAAAATGGATAATTCTGATAAAAACAATGAATATATGGGAATAATGTGGATTCATGGCAAACTCTTAATTTACAGATTAACTTACAGAGGTCATCCAACTATCTTCTTTTTTTCAGGCAACAATTTAGATCAATCACAAATGCTGTAGGATGCTCAAAAAGAAATGATTTTGTATATTTTAGTTTTATCAGTCTACCAAAGAAACATCATTTATGATGTTTACCAATGGCTCAGCTCTTCAGGTTTTCTTAGAATCCCTTCAGAATTTTCAGAGAAAAAATGCTGCCTCTAAACAATAGTTGAAAGAGTCTTATGGAGGCTGAGAACCTTGGATGTGTCAAATATTTTAGGCACAAAATCCTTTTGTGTTCTCTACTTTTGATACCCTCAGTAAAAAAGATCTCCCTGTCACAATCATTCTGTAAGATTGTGCACATCCTCACTAAAATGTGTGCAAAAAAATGTAGTTCTTACCAGATAGCAAAACAAATGATCAAGTTTTCATCTCATATTTGCTCTTATTTGTTTCTCTTCTGTATTGAACTAAACAGATTATTTCTCAAATGCAATAAAATATTGAGCAGGATGTCTTAACAGTAACCACAGTCTTTGTTTTGGGAAAAGAAAACCCCTTACAAAAGTAATAACCCAAACTGAAACAAAACAACCTACCTACAATAAAAGATTAAAAATAATTAAGATTTAGATTAAATAAGAAGCCTTAAAATTAGATTAAATAAAATGAAATAAATTAGATTAAATAAAGATTGAATAAGAAACCTTAAAATAAGATTTAGAAAAAGAAATTGTCAGAAAGCAATAAGACAAATTAATAGTTCTGTCATAAAACCATCAGGGTCTACAGGAAATTTGAACTTGACCTGAGCTACAAATTTAAGGGCCTTTCAGAATTAGGGGAAGATCAAAATCAGAAAATAATAAGTGGGGAAACTCTACAATCTCAACTGGATACTGGCATAAGAGGATAAGAGGACTGTCTAGAATTGGAGTGATGCTCCACTGAGGGTGGAAGAGCCTGAAACCCCCCATGCAAAGCAACAGTGAACAAGTCCAGGGGAACTCTACTACTGGTAGTAATGGCATGGTGATTAGAGCTGAAAATTTATGAGATCACTCCAGATACATTTTCAGGCAAATGTCTTGGAAAGCATTTGGCCATCCAGTGGAAAGGTGAGTGCAGTGTGAAAGCAGAAACATCTCTAACCAGTCTCTGAGAACTCAGGGAAATTCTGAATACATGGAGGAATGTGTATTTTGGCTACATACCCAAACCCATTAGAAGATTAATCTTCATCAGCGAGAGGAAATAAGCTTTGCCAAAGAGAAATGTTAAATATATTCCTCAGCAGGAGAGCAAACCAGTCCCCTTGGAGAGTTCTGGAAGAGGTTAACTTCATTTCTCTAAATGCCAGCATAGGAAGAATCAAAACGATGGGTAATGAGTTTCCAAAACTTGATCCATCATCATCCATGGCTTTTATGAACTACAAATCATGATCAGCTGTTTACTTCCAGCTAACAAATGTCATTTTCCTTTGGAAACTGCAGTAGGCTGTAGAATTAACTTCCTGAAAGGTGGCAGTTCTCATTTCACACAGTCAATGTACCACTTGTTGCATTCGTTGCTCTTGGCTTGTCACTTGCAGGTTAAATTTGAAGCATTAAGTGTCCTCAGCTTCCCATTTGCTGTGAATTAGCATGGTCTGGCACTTCACAATGAGCTAGGTCATATATTATTTTAAAATGACATTATATGTGTGAATAGAGCAAATATAAATGAACAGATACAGCTTTGAATGGAAGCTGCTTCTATTCTGCTTGGCCTTAAAACTTTAAGTGATATATATATATATATATAGGTAAAACCAGCATGTCCTTTGAAAGCATCAACAGTTCTTGGAGTTGGTCCTTCCACTTTGCAAAGCCATGAGAAGGTTGTGGCCCTGGTCTGCATGACACTGTAGGGAAGGATGATGGTATATGCTGGGTCCCTGATGCTTTCAGATTCCTTGTGCTCAGCTTGTATTTACTCTGGCTTTCCCAGCACACAATCCAAAACCATCTTAACCTTCAGCTGGAATGGACTGCAAACACCAGTCTTAGGCATTTCAGTCCCAGAAGACCTCAGTTAAGCTTAGTATCTGTAATTTCTATCGTGTCCTAAATCAAAAAGGGATCAGAAATAGTTTTTTCCAGCACCTGCTCGTGAAGGAGTGAGAGCTTGCACACCAGACAGCTTGGGTGCCTGTTTCACTTGTCAGCACAGGGTGCCTGTGAGCTTGGCCACCATTCCCACGTAGGGGCAGTTACTGCTACCACTGAAGTGTGTGCTGCACCAAGCACCCCTTCAAGTCTGGTTGTTCCTGCCTGCTACCACCATTGCCAACAGGGGGGCTCACCCAAGGCAACTTCTGCCCTCAGTTACAGTGCTGCCAGTGCAGAATAACTGACCCTGTGCTGGGTTTAGCACTAAGAGCAAGAGTTATGTCAGGAGTTACAGCAATCCCACTCATTCTAAGGGGCTTGCTTTGCATTTATTTTTTCATTGGGTTGGTTCTCATTTTATTGACACTAATAGAAGGTGGCAGTGAATTTGTGTGGTGTTTTTGCATGTAAGTAATCTGTATACTTTGCCTGTCTGCTATTTTCACAGCAATTTGTGTAACTGTAGTTTTGAAATGAAAACATAGAAAGGCAGCATAAACAGAGAACAAAGAAGTCACCTCAATGCTCGGATAACCCACCTTTTACAAATGCATTTACTGCTTAGTCTAAGGGGCAAGATGATGTTCTGTGCAGAACCATTCCAGCCCCAGACCTTCCAAGCTCCCTAATGTAATGTGGAATTTGTTGGTAGAAGTTATTTCTCTCTCCTCCTTTGTTTCCATTTCCCTGAGATGTGTGCTTTCTAGCAGCAGTCATCAAAACTGCAGGTATTAAAGACAGAGGGTACAGAAACATAAGAATCCAGCAATCTCCTGTGTGTGATAAATGGTGGAATTAGTCTTTTAGAATGAGTCTTGAGTATTGTTTGATTGTTGAGCAACTGTTTTGTACAGTTTTGCATACAGCAGCTTTAAAACATAATTGCTGAGGAGCATACACCCAACTCTGTAAGCAGGTAGAATCCAAATTAATGATAATGAGAATTGCTCATACATCAGGAGGAGAAAATCATGCAAGAAAAGTAATTTCTCTCCTGAAGCAGCTGGTCTCCTTGACTCTGTCAGGAGGAGGAACTCTATACCTTAGGAAATCAGTCTTCACTTGTTAATTTCAGTTGAGATGTCTCAAAAAGGTTTCTTGCAAGTGTTTTGATAAAGTAGAGGGAAGGATAAGAGGCCTATTGCTCTGCTACTTCAGCTGGAACTAACACAGGAAGGCTTTTAAAAAAGAATAGAGTGAGGGGGCTCTGCATGAGAAATGTTTATGCAAAATACCCAAGTAAAACCTCTACAGCTGAAAAATTAACAGCAAAATAAGAAGTAGGAAAAACCTGTTGAAAAGCAGGTGCCTCTAAAGAGATCAAAAATGTTTAACAAATAGAAATAAGGACTGGGTCCTCTTCTTCAGTGTCCAAAAGGGCTCTCAAAGGCTGGTACTGACAACATCCAATTTTATGAAGTCAAGAAGGGCCCCGTGCACGTCAAATGCAAAGCAAATAGGCATTTTAATTCAATCTGTCAAAATTAATTAGAAACAAGGTGAAAAGCCCCCTCACAATCAGATGAAGCATTAACTTATTAATGCTAATCCCTGTTTTGTTATTGTTTGTGATAAACTGAGTCATAGCTATTTACTTTGCAGCTGATGAACTGCTCTACAGAGTCAGAATTTTTATTTACCTCTGAAAGTTTGAGAAGAAAAAGAGCTATTGGCTGTGACAAGCTCACAGCCTGTCTCCCCAGCTCTTGCTGAGCTGCTGATTGTAGGAACTCCCCCTAGGGAACCACATGCCTTTCAGGGAATGGTTATGGGAACAGCTCCCACATGTATCTTGTGAGGAGCTCCTGAGGAAGCATTTGGGATTCATTCACCCTGATCTCCCAGCCTGATCTGATCAGTGGTTATTTGCTCCAGCTTCCTAGCTGTATTTCTCAGCATGCCTGCCAGGTACATCTGGGAGACAGCAGCTCTGGTTTGGCACTGCTCTCGTGGGCAGTGTAGCTGTCAAATTGCAAGACAGGGAGGCAAAGCCAGAGCATGGCTGCTGCCTGGGAGTGTGTAGGCATTTTTATCTCCTTTGCACTGACTGCACCTGCCACTCTGAGCTTGAAATCACAGCCCAAATGTTCCTTGTGTCTTGTGTAGAGCTTGATCTGACCCATTCAGAGATATGACTGTAAACCTCACTGTGTTTTGCACTCTCAAAACAGCTGCTGTGTGTCTGGACTGGGGTTTGCTAAGGTTTGGTCCAGGAGGTGTTGATTTTATCAGACATATCTAATGACACACGTTTTCCTAAGTGGAATAGGTAGGAGGTTGTCTGTGCTGTACAAAGGTTGGATAAGTAGAGAAAGGAAGGCTGAGAAGTCCCAAGACATGATGTTCATTTTGCAGTTGCACCCATTAAATGTCCATGTATTTCTGCTTAAAAAAATAGGATCTAGCTCTTTAGTGTGCCCAAGTAAAACCACCACCATAAATCTATGAATGTCTTGTTGAATCTGGAACTGCAGAGCCTAAAGCAAAAACATACATGGCAATAAATACATGTAACTCTAGAAGTTAAAATAAAAAGGTAAATTTTTCTACTTTTAAAGTTTTTGCTAATATTGTGAGGATGCATCATCTAATAAAATGAGCAGAGTTGGCCTTTTATGTGGTTAAGAATAAACCACCTGCATCATTAGCCACAAATCTTAGGTTCCTAATCTTATCCCTAGGCCTCCTAAGAAGCAACCTGGGCTGGAAAGGGAGTCAGCAAAGAGGCAGATGCTGCAGTGTCAATGTAATTTGAAGAGAGTTGAGGAGATATTTCATTTCTGCCTTATTTCTTAGAGTGACATGATGTTAGGTGTCTCTGTACCATCCCTAACTCATTGAGACAGCAGTGAACTCCAACAAAAATCTCACCTGCCAGGTGAGTTCCTGGCCATTTTTTATGTAACAGCCTCCATGTTCAAGCACTGATCTGGAAGTGAAAGATCAGGATTTGTGGTTCCTCTTTAGTCTGAGGATTTGAATCCATTCTTTCTGTTTCCTAAATAAATATCCAAAAAATAAAGTCCCAGAGCAGTCTGCATTGAAGCCATGCTTGCTGCTTCTGCTGCAGCTGCACCGTTGTGTATGAGGGAATGAAAGTTGGGGAAGAGAGTTGGAAAATATATTTGCTATGGAGTACATATGTATGTATATTTACTTTTTTTTCATATTTTTATTCTTGTATTTGAAGATTTAAAGTGTTATTGAATTTGTTTATCTGTGATACTCAAAACTGCATCTTTGTTGCTTCTAGTTGTGTAGCAACCCATAGAACAATTAGCTCCAGAGCTGCTATATCTCCATTTTCATGCATCATGAACAAATGATGCATGACCCCAGTGTATAATCTAGCTTAGGTGGAAGGAGCAAGCCCTAAAGACCAGATCACTGCAGATCCCACTGATACTGGTCATGATCCATAATATCAGTAGCAGTTTAACTGTCTTAGCAGACTATTTCTGTATTTTTTTACATCTGAGTTTTAACTGAGAGTGAGCCTGATACACAGTCAGTTGTTCAGCAGGCATAGTCATATTTTATGCACTTGAAGCTTTTGGATGCCTGCAGTACATGGGAAGCACTTGATGGGTACTTGCATTATTGCATATTTCATTATAATGTAATTCTATATTAGCTACTCTATTTATGCAGAATCCAAAAATAGTTTGTGCTGCGTGGCAATGCAAATTTTAGTGAATAATCCCCAAGAATTCCAAAGCCTTAACCATTTGTGACATGCACTGTTCTGTATCATTAATGAGGACTCAATCTCTGAATAAATCATCCTGGGCTTTCTGTGAGTGAAAAGAACCCAACTTAAATCAATGTAGGATGAAGGGAATTGTTCTCCTCAGGTTGGGGAAGCTGTGACATGAGTAGGGAAGCTTTGTTTCACCCAGTGTAACTGAAATTAAGGCACTGAAGTCCAAGACAGGTCTAATGAAAGGCTTGAAGGTTGTGTTTGTGGCCAGATGCCCTAGTACTGGTAGAAACTAAGACTAATGGACTATGGTTAATTAATTTTACACTGGTGGAACAATTGCAGTTGATGTCATGGCTGAGTTGAGCCCACAGTGGTGGCCAAACAGAATGAAACAAGGAAGGAACTTCAACTGCTTACAGATGTTGCAAAGCTAGGACTTGCTGTTGTTTAAAATAGGTAGTACTGGGCAGAAGTTTGGCACAAAGTCTCATTAAGACTACAATAAATATCAATTTACTGTTTAAAATGTCAAAATTATGGTCCATATCAGTAGGTTATTTTAAGAAATTACGTGTTTCATAAAATGTAAATAAATACTTAATTTTCCAACAGCTTTTTCCCCACTTATATACAAAATTAGGTACTTAAAGTACCATAATGTGGTAAAGAATCAGTTCAGAAAATTATCAGGTTACTTTTAGCAGACTGACTAAAACACCCCTATACATTTCTAATGAACAAACAGCAAAACTCTCCCAAGTCCATCATTGGTAGTTAGGAACTTGGTAGAATTGGAGTGAGATTTTACCATTTGTAGCACAAGGATGTTCTCAGCACATAAACACAAAGACCACCAAGAAAACCAAATCTTTGAAGACTTTCTGCATGAATAATGCATCCTTTGCAATAAATTTGAAGTAAATATTTAACAGACGAATTGTTTGAACATCAGGTTTAATAGAACAAGTTAAAAAATTGATCAAAATAATCACACCAAAATAACTTATTGTCATTAAGAATGCAGTTGCTAACCTTCTGTCACAGCATTTCTTGCTCTTTGAAACAGATCCAGGGTTTTGAACCTCCAAAATTATGCTATTTTCATGATTGTTTTTTAGGTAAACTCCATCCACTTTTGCTATAAATCTGAATTCTTTATTAACTATGAGTTTCTAAGTACATCCCACTGTGGAAAGAAGGCCAGGATGATGATTTCTGTCCAATAGCCTACCTTGAGAAGCCCCCAGCCATGTTCAGTTAGAAGAATTGGTGCTAGAATTAAAGAAAAAAAACTTTTAAGAAGACTTCCCCATTCTGATGTGTGCTAAGTGGCTGGAAAGGCACCAGTGAGTGATATACAAGCAGAAGAACATTTCAAAACACTTTAAATGTTAAGGCAGTGTAACTTTTTGCACGTAGAGGGCTGTAAATGAAATAATAAGAGACTTGAAAGAAGGTTTTAAGTTATGCTTGATTAAATCTGTGGTAGAAGCTTTGGGTACTCTTCTATCACACTTAGGTCTCAGGGGTGCTTTTAAGTTTTGTCAGCCAACAAACTATAATTTCATGCTTGAGTGGAGTAATACCAGCCTAGGCTTCTGCTGCTTTGTATATTCAGACTAGAGTATAATGGAGTTTGAAGCAGAGGAAAAAAATAAAGCAAAATAAATAGTCACATGGCATAGTAATTAATACTTATGAGGAAAAGCAGATGCCAAGATGGCCTGAACTATAATTTGTTGAGGTCAATAAGCTGAGTCCATTTGCTTCACTGGGCTTCAGATTTTTTAGAACTCCTTCAAGCTCAGTTTTCTGATTGGACAGGTGCTGTAACAAGGAGTTGTGCAGATAGAAGAAACCAGCAGAACTGGAGGATGGTTTTTTTCTTTAAATATAGCAATTTTTCTAGTTATCTTTTGTCCATCCCGGAACTCTTCCCCTTTCCCCAGGTTCTGGTGAACCACGTGGAAGCCTCTGCTGAGAGCCTTGCAAGACTCAGATTTCTTTGGGCTTCAGTTCCACTTCTACTTTTTTTATTTTCTGTCAACTTTCTGGTGGGCTGCCAAAGTCTTGACATTGAAAAGAAGCTTTGGATTTGTTTTGTACTGGATAGATTACAATATTATTACTATTACAATATTATGTTTCTTCTAGGAACAGTTTTATGTTTAAATGTTAGAATTCCCCTTGGGATGAGAATTGTAGTTTCTAATAAATGAAGATACTTATCATTTTTTACATGACAGAAAGTGACACAGTTGCATAAAACCCCTATAGTTTTATATTAGGGCTGCTAGGGTGGTTGGATTTTTTGGCTTTACTGAGGAAGTCTCTTCCCACTGCAGCATTTCCCCTTTTCTCAGTGCAGTAATGACACACTCTCCTGCTCCACTTCTCCCTTGCTTGCACTGTTGGGTATTTTGAATGCTGTTTGGGTTTTGAAAATGCCATCATTTCCTCCACGTGTCTCTCTATTTCTTCCCTTAAAGGCAAAAGCATTGCACACTGAAAGAAATCAAGACATTTGTTATCATGGCTTTGGTACCACTGAAGTAAAACCCGTGACAAAATAATTCCTCTTCCAGAATGACTTTTTTTTGTTTGTTATTATTTTATGTAAGATATAAAATCAGGCTATGAAAAACAATCTGATCTTCTTGTTGCCTCTGGTGTTCCTTTTTTCCCTAACATTTTGGTTTGTTTCATTCTTTTTTGTTGTTTTATGACATGCAAATAGGCCTTTCTGCTATGCACTGAATCTTAGTGTCTTTTACTGTTTTACTGTAAACAGTAAAAATTTCAACCTTCATCTCCTTTTGACTATTTTGTGGCACCCAAATTCCTTCTTCCTTCAGAACCCAGGTGGGAAAATGAAAGGATTTATATTTTGCAATTAAAACCATCAAAAATAATATTTCTGTCCCTTCATTGGAAGGGTAAAAAGTTCATTTATCAAATATTATAAAAGAGATTTTTCACTGAACATTTTGTATTTAACTTTGCTTTCACACTTGTTAGTTAACTCATGGTTAGTCTTTTTTTTTTTTTTTAATACTTGTAAAAATACCTGGATATCAAAGAGATTTCCAAAGAATTGATGTGAGAGAAGCTTTACAAACGAGAACTTGCATATTCAGAGTGGAATTGTTGAAGACTGACTTATCCATATTTCTTTCTTTGAATGGAGGACAAACTGAGGTCACTTCTTGTTCTGGTTAATAGTTAGCCATGTTTATTTATTAGGTTAATTTGCAGAGTTTTAAGAGTCTTGTGTCCTTGGAAAGGAAATAGAACCAAATCAGATAGACTGATTGGCTGTAAAAAGTATAATCAACTTTCCTAGCCCACGTGCTTGAAAATGGGGTTTGGAATGAGGTTGGAACCCAGCTCAGGCAGTTGCTGCTGATGATAAAAGGGGGATCCTGCTCTGCTCACGTTTGCAGTGTTTGAGAAAGCCTTGTGAGAGACTCAGCTGCTCCTGTGTTCTGTTTGTCTTCTGATAGCCACTGTAACTCATTTACTAAGATCTGTGCTTTCCTCCCAGCTTTTGTTATGATCTGTTTGCAACACCTGCAAAATGAATTCCTCTGCAGTGTTGACAGAACTCTGCTTTGATGCCCACCTGCCCTGCCAGCCAGTTCCACGTTCCTGCTCCATGCTGCCTGCATTTGCTCACATTGCATTAAATGATCCTTCCATTCATAGAGTGGAGTTTCTGAGACAGCTTCAGGTTCAAAACCAGAACACTCTGTTCTTTTGCTCTCGTCACTGATGTTATAAAGAATGCCAACTCAAGAATGTTAGTGATTAAGGAACTTTCTAATTGTCCAGCAGGTAAAAGGAATGTTGTGTGCATGTGTAATGACAGCCTGATGTTTGTACTTCAGTAGCTGGCTGTCTCTGAGTGGCAAGTCATTCCATAAGGAAAATTCAGCTGAAGACCACAAAATGCTGAGTTTTCTTTGATTGTCAGTTCTCCTTGGAATGCACTTCTGCTTCAAGTAGCTTTTCTACTTTCTGACACCCAGTGTAGTACTTTCCTTGCTTCATAGGCAGCCATTATGTCTTTTTTTTTTTATCCATGTACAAAGCACAGGAGAAATAAAATAATAGGTGTCCTGATAAGTGAAGTAGGATGAACTTTTGATGTCTACAAGTAATGCAGTTCTTTTTGGCTGATTGATTTCAGGTAAGTGCAAAGGTCACCAAAAAAAAAAAAGCATTTAATTTTTTTTTTTTTGAAGCTGAAAGGAAGGCATTTGAATGATGGATAAACTGCAGTTCAGGGAGAAACACTTTTAGAACTTCCTTTATGGAGAATGGGATTACCCTGGCCTGGATTCCTCCTCCTGTTCAGTGCCTCAGGTTGCAAAGGAATCTGTAAAGAGGAGGGAAGCTCTACTCCTACTCCTCTGTTCATGGCTGTGTGCACATGAGCTGCTCCAGAAGAAGCAAAGCTCTGAAGGTTTGGTAGCTTGGAGCAGTCCCAAGGATGCAGTAGGGCTGTCAGTGCAGTACTTAAGATACTCCTGCTAGCCAGCTAATAAGAATCATCTCATTCTTGCTCCCTCTCACCCCTCGTGTGCCAAGTGTAGGCAGCATTAGTGCTCTCATCATGCTGTTTGCTCTTGGAGACCAGCACACCCAATCTCATCCTCACCCTGTTGCCACTCAGCATCACCAGACTTCTCTGCAGGTGGACCCAAGGCTTGTGTCTTGCAAGGAAACACTAAGAGAAACTTAGTGGGCATGTGAAGTCTTTGTCCCTCTAAAATCCCTTTTATCCCTCTTTTATCTCTTGTAATCTTGCATAGATTTTTTTTCTCACTGCAAGTTTCAGTGTGTGCTGTTGGATGTCCTGCAACACAATGTAGACTGTCCCTGTGAGGATGCTATTTATGGAGGGAAACCTTCATGATGCTCTTTTGTTTCCATCTTCAGTTTCAGTTACTTTTTTCACTTCTGTGTTTTAGTGCAGCAATCCCAAATCCTTCCTCCTCTTCTCAGTATCAGCATGAGGAGCTGAGAGCAGTGTAACCATCTACCTGCAACAAGAACAAAAATGCCCCCACGTGAGGAAGTGAGAATTAGGAATTATGAGAGAAGCCTTAGTGAGCAAAACCACTTGTGGAACATCAGGCTGAAGCAGAAGGGATTGCAGGAGTGAGGTCTAAAGCAGCTGGACAAACAGGTGAAGTTTGCAAGACACTCAAGATCAGCTTGACCTTCATTTTCAGGACGTGTAGAGGAGGAATTCCAACTCTAGTCAAGTACACAAAGTCTTGGATCTCAGCAGGCAAACCCCAGTGGTGGTCTCTGGAGTAAGCACAGAGGTTTGGGACAGAGAGGGTTAAAAGCAAAGTTAGTTTTGTTGTGGGATTCTCTGGAATGGGACAATATTCCCATTTATTTGAGCTATGCCCTTATATCCACAGGTTCTTGCCCTTGCAGGATTAAATTTCCACTTATTTATTTATTAGCTAAACTTTGCTACAACTGCCTTGAAAAAACAGAAGCAACAATAACAAGCTGTGTCTGTATTGCTGGATTAGGGACCTTGGTTGTGTTTATTTCTTATTTTTATTTCTTCCTGATAAATTATTGAGATACCTTTATTTACTCCCTCACTTTTCCATCAGCCCTAAGTGAGCTGGTACAGCTTTAAATGGTAATGTGTGTTGACCTGTAAAAGCAAAGAAATAGAAACAAGTTCACTGGAATTTGCCCACTGTCAGATACTAAGTATTTTATTTTGTATTTTCTCTCTTTAAATTGAGGTAAAAAATCTGAGGATGCCTCTAAATACTTAAATGTTCAGTTCTTCATTATTATTATTCCAATAATGATATTTCTTAGACTAGATTTTAGAGAATTTGAGTCTCAAAATAGAGTTTCAGGGTATTTTTTTTGTAGTTCTGCCCTAGTGTGGCACATTGCTGTTGCTTAAGACCACAAAACTAATTGGAAATCATTCCTAAGGACAGCAAGGAACATCACAACATTTTGATTTCCTCAGTGATATTTCCTCCCTCTTGCTTGTTCCTCATGAAATAAATAGGCAGAGGAGATGTTCTTGCCAGAAGAGTGAGGATATATTTGTATTGATTCCTGAAAGCAAATGTCAACCTATAGAAATGTCACAGTCCTGTTTGCTTTCAAGCATATAACCAGCTAGATTATTATTATTTTGCTGTCTATTTCTCCAAAAACTTTGTTATAATCCTCTCTGCAGTCTTGTTGGGCACAAATGTCATGCTCCATGACAATTTATTCTTCTAAATTTAGCAGCACAACTTCGTAACGTTAGGCAGGGCAAAAAAAGATAAAGTTTGGGTGGATAATTTCTCCCTGAAAAGAATGTATTTCAGAAATAGTCACACTAAAGAAATGCTCAGAGCTGTGAGTCACAGAATTAATGGGTCGAACCATGATTCTGTGTAGGTGTATGGACATATATTTTCAGGAATAGTAAAATATAGAGGTATTATTTGTAATAATAGGGGCTATAATCTCTGAAAAATCTAAATTCTAAAGAGAAATTAGGACTTGACTGGAAGAGGGATTGACACATTAATATATTTGTTCATTTTAGGAATATTAAAAATACCTCCTTCAAATCTTTTCTTGATGTGCATAGACTTGGAAGCCAGACTTGCTAGAATAAAGCATCAGACACCCATGTTCAAGGTCTCTACCACCCAGCAGACCTCTGGGGAGTGGAGCTTCTGGTGACTTCTGCAGTCCTTGTATTTTTCATGTACTCTTGTCTGCCCTTTGAAAATGAATTTCCCTTCTACCTCTGTCCTTCTAACTTCATCCTTCTTGTCTTAATTAATGCTGAGTGAATGTTTAAACACACTAAACATATTTCCCCCCTTTATGCAGCATTCACCTACAATCTCTAAGTATTCTTGAACAATTATCCTAGGGAAACATTTTATTGCTAAGTGCTTTTTGGATCTTAAAACTGTTCTGGTAGATGAATTAGGGCAATACATTCATTTTTTTTTAACCAAAAAGATTTTTGATGGAAATTTTTTTTTTTTTTGAAAGACAACTTAACTGGAACTCTCCAAGGAAGCTGTATTCCCAAAGAGTTATATTTTACCAGCTGAAATATTCCATCCTAGTTTTCTGCAGCTGGTACCAGAAAAAAACCCATAATGTGACCTGAATGTTAATCTCAGCAGTGCAGGGTAGTGGCCCAATAGATGTGTTGCTGAATAATGGAGACTACCAATAGAGCTTGGCCTGTTCAGCTCCTGGGCCAGCACACATGGCAATGAAAGATGGGCTGCTCTTCCATTCATGGTGTGTCTGCTAAAGGCTTAGGGCATGGAGAGCACTGTGGAGCTCACTGAGAGCCATGCAGAGCCTTTGCAGGGGTAGTTAAGTGACAATAAACCAGGGCAGCAGCTTTTACCAGCTTTGCATAGGTATCAGTGGAGTGTCAAAAGCTGTATCTTCTGTCTTGGCTTTGGAGGATGTTCTGAAGGACTGCTGTTTAAATAGGCTCTAAATAGAAACTCAAGTGTCTAGAATAAAGCATGAGACACCTGTATATAGGTCTCTAATATACATGCCTCAGTAGGAGCACAAAAAGCTCAGGAATCCAGGGAACAGAAGATGTATGAGCTTCAGGGATGTCCTGGGAGACAGATTTCCACAAAGGATGCATCTTTTTGTGTGGGAAATCAGTGTTGTCTGGCTTTTACTTTCTCTTGGTTAGCTACTGCTTTCTGAAGGTGCTGTCAGGTAGTAGCCACTGGGCTGCTTCACTCTCCAGCCTCTTGGTTTCCCAAGCACAGGCTTCACACCCTGTCTGACTGGAGTTTGAAAAGGTTAATGTATTTAAATCTATTGCCTGGACACTGCTCCTTAGCTTGTTCTTACCCCCCTGTAGCCTCCATCAGGAATGACCTGTGACTGCATTACCCAGCTTCTCCAGAACCTCTGCTTCTTTGAACTTCACTAAACATGTTAGAAGAAATTGCACTGTTGGGGTTGGTTGCAACTGTATAATAATTTTTGGGTTCTTAAATATTTTGAAGGTGCCAGTTGTTAGGCAACTATCACCTGTAGCTTGTAACAGAAAAGGATGCTTATGATCAAAGCCATGCCATATACTGGACAGCCATGAACTCAACTTTGGGTGTAGGTGCACTATGCAAAATAAACAAATAAAATGAAAAGCATTTATAGAACATAAATAAAACACACAGAGTTAATTGTAATTCTGCTCAACATGTATTATTAATATTGTAACTAGTGCAGAATTACAATTAACTGCACTTTTTTTTTAAATTTAAAAAGCTTCTTTGGCTCACAAATGTCATCTGTGAATCAGGAGAAAATGAGCTCATATAGCACATTTCTCATTGCTATATACTCACTGAAAGAGTACACCATTTACTTTTATTAATGGTTCCAATTTTATTAAGCAGCTGAGAAGCTGCTTAGAGATCAATAAAATGATCTTTTGATTTAATTGCATTGTGGTATTACTGGAGTTTACTCCAACGAGATCAGATGCTATTTGTGTATGTCTAACAAAACATTCCCAAAGGGGTCAGAAACAGCACGTCCAGCAAGAGGAGGAAAGTGATTGTGCTGCTGCACTGGGCACTGGTGAGGCTGCACCTTGAGTATTGTGTCAGTTCTGTGCCCATGGAGGTGCTGGAGTGAGTTCAGAGAAGGGCAGCCAAGCTGGGGAAGGGGCTGGAGAGCAAGTCCTGGGAGGAGAGGCTGAGGGAATTGGGATTGTTTAGTCTGGAGTAGAGAAGGCTGAGGAGACCTTCTCAATCTCTACAACTCCCAGAAATGAAATGACCTGAAGCTGCCCCAGGGGAGGGTTAGATTGGATGTTAGGAAGAATTTCTTTACTGAAAGAGTTGCCAGGCTCTAGAACAGGCTGCCCAGGGAGCTGCTGGAGTCACCATCCCTGGAGGTGTTCAAAAACATGTAGATGAGGCAGTGCAGCACATGCTCTAGTGGGATGGTGAGGGATTTTGGGGTTGGTTATGTGTTTTTTTGGTGTGTTTGGTTTTTTTTCACAGTTGGATGCAGTGATCTTGGAGGTCTTTACCAACAGTGACAATTCTGTGCTGCTGTGATTCTAATAATTATGACACAACTTTCCTTTCTGTGCTTCCCAAATGGAAAACAACACGAGTCAACAAGACTCAAAATGCTGCTTTCCATGCTGCACAGGTAGATAGGTGGACTGTCCTTTTGCTCAGGGCCATAATTGGGAATAATTAATTAGGAACAGCTATCTATACAAAGACAGCTTGGGTGTGTTCTGGGCATCCCATCAGTGCTAGCAGAAGAACTGCAGAATGGAATTTGGAATGGGATTGCCATTCTCTAAGGATACTTCATTATTGTCTTGTTTGTGTTTTGCTGTGTTAGATGATTTTTTTAATGGAAGTATTTTCCATTAAATTTCCTTAAAGCCAATTTAATAATTTTAATGTTTTAATATAATATATTGAAAAGGTGATTTCCTATTATACAGTAACACATAAAAATTGGCTGAAGACAGTAACAGTGATCTGCTTTTCAGAGCTGTAGGGTTTTGTTTCAAGCCATGCTGTTCATGGGAACTTTTCTATTGATTTCACTGCATTTTGTATAAGGTTGTATGGAGACAGAAACTGTTTTATAGCTCTTGTGATTTTGCTGATGTCAAAGGTGCTGACACTGAACTTACAAATGCACCAGACAGGTCAAATATTATTCTTGGAATCTGTTTCTTTGTTACTAAATGGAGCAATTTAGCAACTTCCCCAAGCAACTGGGGAGGCTGGAGGGGAAAGGTGATGATACTAAACCCTAACCAGGCAGGACAGTGCTCTTCCAAGCCCTTAATTTGTAGTAGTGCATTTTAGTCTACATAGTCTACATCATAGTCTACATCAGAGTGCAATTCTCCAAGAATTTTCTAGTCCTGATCTGTATCTGCTTTTACTTCTTGCACTAGTGTTTTTTGCTGCTCTGGGGGCCAGTTGGAGCTCTGGGGATCTCCAAAGTGATCAGTGGTGCAGCTCCTGCATGAACAGTGCAGCCAAGGGATGGTGGTGTCAGTGGCTTTTGGACTGTTGCAGATCCTTGCATCCTATGATCTTGAAAAGCAGCTTGTCACTTTTTCTGCAGTTCAGAGAGGTAGAAGTAGCAGAGACAGCCCTCCCCCTTTTCCAGTAATCATTTTCTCTCTGGGAAGTGGGAATGCCAGTGTTTCTCATCTCTGGCTTGAGAATTACCCACGTAGAGATGACTCTCATTAGTTACTTGCAATAAATTAATCAGCTGGCAGATGAAACTGATGAGAAAAGTAGAAATAATTTCCTTTTATACTAATAAAAGTACAGGGGTGGTTAAATAAACTACAAACATTAGTTTGACAGGGATTATATTGATGGGTGTCTTGCAGGCTATTGAGTTTTCTCCTAAGATCAATATTGCATCTGCAGTGTTTTTCCAGAGTGCTTGTAGAAATAATATCCTTGCACTGTGTCAGTAGAGATTAACATAGCAGAATTTCTTGAATACATAAACCATTTGAATAAAATATGCTATTGACTATCACTGTTGAAGGGAAATCAGTTAAAAAGCTCCCAGCCATAAAAACTTTTTGCCTTTTGTTTTATATAGATCACTTGTAGCACTGCTTGGTGATGATGTATCCTGCATCCTGCTAATGAGAGTTAGCTTTGGGTGTTTATACTCTTAATGGATGTGATAGGCAGCAAACTGCTTTTGTAAAGAGAATAATATATACAAATGAACAATAATAGACATTCTGTGGACGTGTAATTCAGTTTTAAGAAGTGAGTCATGTGAAACCATCAGTAAAGAAATGGATATGAATATTATTTCTTCTCTTTATGCTTAGGAGAGCAATGTGAGGATAAACACACCTGTGGAAACACAAGGCAGAGCTGACACAAAGAGGCTGAGAGATGTTTCTGGTAGATGACATCCCAGTGTGCTGAAGTCCAGATGCTAATGACCATTAAAAGGCTTTACACCTCTGCTAGTGAAGGAGCCCTGGGTTCCAAAATGACAGTGTGAACTGGAATGTTCTGCTAGCTGACTGCCAAAATGACTGCTTAAGCCAGTCCAGAACAGAGCATAATCATAACTCCAGAAACAACTGTGGATGTGGAAATCTTGACTGAGTTGAATTCCCTCAGAGAAGAAAAAAAAAAAAAAAAAGAATTAGTGGAAGGAAAGAAGGGAAATGAAGAGGTAGGAAAGCAAGAAGGTAATGCAGCCATCTAGCTTCTGTTGCCTCTGGTGCAGTACTCATCAGCTGGCCACACTTTCTAAGAAAAACAACTGTTTTTTCACACCCTGACATGGGAAGCAAAATAAAAGTAGGTAAAGTAAATAAAATCATCATAATAAAAATAAAGAAGAAAAAAGACAACAAAGGTGAAGAAGGAGATGAGATGAAAATGGAAAGAAATAACAACCTAAGTGGAGTAGCTGTGATAGGTACTGAGTTAAAACCAAGAGGGCTACAGAGAACTGCAGCAGAGGTCTGAATTAGTAAAAGATTGAGTTGTCAAACAGGAAAAGGTCAGACAAATGAAAACAGAATACCACAGGGCAGGGGGAAGAATAATCAGAGCAACAACCCTGTCTTCCAAGGTAAAATTTACTAATCTAAGTCATGCTGACTGGGACATGTTTGGGCATGAAATGTGTTCTATTCATTTACACCTCTGCATTGTATTGCTGAGTTGTGCCAACAGAGAGAAGTGTTAATTCTCAGGGCACAGTTAGGAGAGTGGATGTGTTATTGGTATTCATAAACATGATTATTTTCCTTTATAATAAAAGGAGAAAATTAGGCTTCTGAAGAAAACAAGTTTTCACAAAACATTGATTTGATTTTATACTGCACTGAGTATTCTCTCATCTTTGCTAATTCACGAGTGTAGCAAAGTAGTAAAATTCTGAACTAATGCATCTTTAAATTCTGGTTGAGAATAGATGAAGGTTCTGCCTTAGTCAGAATTTGGGCAGAGCCATTGTAGGAATTGCTCCCAAGATGTTTAGGAGAGTGATACTAGTGATTAGTTCCCTCAGACTGGGAATAAATGAGTATGTTGGCCTGGTGCAATGGGGTGTGATGCTGGCCCTTCTAAGTCACTGAGTGTGAAACTCAGGATACAGTCAGTTAGGAATAATATCTTTCTTCCTTTTTATAAAGAAGGAATGAGGGAAGTTAGACACCTGAATTCCATTCAGTTTCAGTTAAAGTTGAAACCTAAATGCCTCAGATCTGTGCAAATATGTAGATGTTAAGAATATTCAGTATATGAGGTATTAAATCCTTCCTAATGGCACCTGTAATGTATTTTCTAAATAATAGACTATCTTATTCATGTCTTCTTCCATCTTATTTTCTACATTTCCATCACTCTTGAGAGATTTAAATTTCATTTCCAGTTGTGCATTCTGAAAGAGTGCATGGGATGGTATTACCTGGAAACAGGAGAGCAATATTAGACACTTGTTTGCTTTGGCAGCTTGTCAACTGTAATGCTGCTTCTCCCTGGTCATTCTGCTGTGACACTTGCTGTGCTGAAGCACATGTTCTCTGTGTGAGGACTCTAGATTTCTACTGTCTTTGCTGTATTTAAGCCACTGGCATCATGGATGGCAAAAAAAGAGTAGGTGAGAGATGACGAGCTGCAGGTTGTTTGAACTATTCAAGTTCACAGGTTGTACTTCAGTTTCCATGTGAAAAATAGCTGAGAAATATTATCAGAAACCTGACCTGCTAGAATTGAACATGACACCTTCTCTTTTTCAATCCAGGGTTTGAAATACTGTTCTGAGATATCTCACTTTCATAAATGCAGCATTTGGAAGGTGATAAATATTGGAATTTATCATGGCAATGCCTCTATTATTTAGTTTATTAGATTTCTCATCATATCATTGCATTTATTTATATATTTTTTTCAAAACTCTAACACTTCTAGTTACAAAATTTTCCTGAGTGCCTGTTCAATGTAGAAAAAACCTCTTTGTTCCTTGTACAACAGAGATACTTTGCAGCTCCTTTTATTTCCAGCCTGGCTGTTTTAAACGTTGTCAGCTAGAACACTACTTTTGACAAACAAAATCTGCCAACATCTGAACAATTTTTAATTCAGAGTGTATGTCAATCCTGACATACCTGGCTTGCAGCTTCTGCTTTCAGATCTTCAGCTGAATCTATGCTGATTCTGTTTAAAAAAAAAAAAAACCAAACCAAATACATGGTAATGCTCTGATGTACATTAGAGAGCTCTGAGCATTGAAATCTTTCTCTTGTGCCACTCACTTCTTAATATGTGAGAAATGTGCAAAAGAGCTGGCAAAACATTAAGGTCACTTTTTTCATCAAGGAAGTTCTAAAGTTTTTAGGAAACTGGGGATTCTTTTGAACTGCCACTCATAATGCCTGAGGTTAGATACCCTGGTAGTGATCTGTGTCTGGGGAGACAGAATCAAGTCATTAACTTGCTCTATAAAATCCTTAATTACTGACAGGAGAGAGGTGTTGAGGATGAGCTGGAGTTGGGCACAGGGAGGGCAGGACTGCAGTCTCTGGCAGCTCCTGACTGTCCTGCATTGTGGAGAGCTTCTGGGATTGGGAAGGAATTTCCTTGTTGCACAAGTTATGGAGGAGCAAACTGGAGAGTGCAGTGGGTGATGGCTAAATGGTGAGAACCTGGGGGGTATTTTACAGACAGAAATAAATTACCTGTTAAAAGTGATGTGGAGGAAGAATTGACACCTTTTGAATATGGCTGATGCTCAGAGCTGAGGAGAAATGCAACTGAAAGATGTTCTGAGTTGAATGACAGTCTTGTGCTGATGTTCACAGAAAGAAAGGAGAACAATAATGCAGGGTGATGAATAATGAACCTGGACATTGGAATCTGAAATCCACAGCTCTGCTGACCAGCAGCCCCCAAATGCCTCACAAGCTCCCCCATAGGATCAGCTCTGCTGTGCTACTGCAGAACCTACTGATGCAAAGACAATAGAATCTGGCACTTGGTATTCATGGAAGGCCACTCTACTCTGTTTCTGACAGTCTCCCTTCTTCAGTATGTTTTTGCTTTTTGTCCTAACACATCAAAATAGATTTTAACATAATATTTATTATTAACAGTTGCCTACCTCGGCATTCTTTCCTGTCAATATTATGCACACACTCTTAGAGACAATGACAGGAACTATATGTGAAGAAGATGCTTTTTATATGTAAATACTGAATGGAAGAGAAAAACGACTTTTTTTTCCTGTCACAGCTTTTGAGTTTCAACAAACCTGAGTGCTTCAGGCATAAATATTTCTATATTTTTATTAAAAATAACGATCCTGGTGCTGACTCAACCAAGAGAACAAAGAGCTGCTTCTTATCCCTTTTATTTTTTGTCCTGTTTTTCTTTAAATCTCTAAGAAAAAAAGCTTCTGATGGTGCTAACCTATTCGTTAATTTGGAGTAAAGCAAGGCAGGTATTTTCCATGTCATTAAAATGGAAACATTTACATGGGAAAAGGGCAAGAAACATTGCAGAGAGGTTTATCTGCCACTGGGTTTGTCACTGTCACATACAGAACTGGGGTGTCTCGGGCCTTATCTGTGCTTGGCATTGTAAAGCTCAGCAGGGTGAGACAGCTCTGCACTGCACAGTGTGGAGCATAGGTACAGCAGGGTGTGAGGGCTGAAACTATGGCACAAATGTAACTGTGATGGGCCCAAACCCACCAAACTGGTCAGGAGAAAGAGAATCCCAGTCTTCTAACACAATTGCACACCCTGTTTAGACCACACTTGTTCCCAGGGTGTGTTCATCAACAGCACTCCTTGACCAGGACAGACAGAAACTAGCAGGACAGTGGCAAAGGGTCTGCACAGTTCTGGAAATAAAAAGAAAAAATCCAAGCATTTACAGATGACAGGTGCAGCTGAGGTCAAGTCAAGCCTATTAAGGAGAGGTTTGTGCTGTAGCCTTGGCTTTCAAAGAATCAGTCTCCTGGGACAGAAGTAATTTAGCCTTCATGCAGTTGTGAACTTACTGGAGTTGAGAAACTGCCACTTCTGACTGATTGTGTGTGGTAGTTTTGATGCATTTATTATACAATGAGCTAAGACAACAGAAAATATTTCACCTGGGACTGAGTGTAACAGCAGATGTGAAAAAGGATAGGCAATTGGGGCAGGAGGAACCAGAATTTCTGACTGTTATCACTTCAGTAACAGTGATATAATCACTAATTAAGCACTTGGACAACAGGAGTCCACTGGTATACATAAAAACCCTGGGGTTTACAGTTTTGCTGGATTTGTGGAAAGATTGTCTGCATGTATAATTTCTAATCTCTTTAGTTAGAGATAGGAGGCTGTTTGTCTTGTTTATTCTGCAGTCATTAGATTATTACAATATGGCACATCTGGAGATACATGAAATCTTAACAGGAATATTACATTTAAAGGCAGAAAACCCCAGCAATAAATATCTAATGAAATCTCACTTCTGTCTTAGATATTTTAACATATTTTCTTTTCATCTTTTTTATGAGGCTTCTATGCCACATGAATTCCACAGAACTCTGGCTGATGCTTTCCTTTGGTCTGGTTTCTTTTCTCTTTTAAAACACAGGGTCAGATCCCATTGCTTTTTTTCTCATGGCATTAGCATCTCACTACTGGAAATGAGTGTGAGTAGCCCAATCTTGCTTATTAGTATAAATTCCCTCGGGGAAAGGGCCAGGTTGTTCTTTGCATTCCATGTGACAGCTTTTAATGCATTAAAATAGCAACTTATTTTGGTAATATTTTGTACACTGGCAGTGTTATTAAGTACTCAGCAGATTCATTTCACTCTGTTCTAAAATTGAGGCTAATTATAGACCTGAGGTGCTGGAGTGGAGTCCAGAGAAGGGCAATGAAGCTGCTGAAGGTTCTTAGGAGGAATGTTTGATGGAGCTGGGGTTGTTTAGCCTGGAGAAGAGGCTGAGGGAGACCTTATTGCTCTCTACAGCTCTGCAAGTGTTGGTCTCTTCTCCCAGGTAATAGAGGACAAAAGGGAATGGCATCAAACTGCACCAGAGGAGGTTTAGTTTGGACATTAGGAAGACCTTCTGTACCAAGAGGGTTATCAGAGACTGGAACTACTCAGGGAAGAGGTTGAATCACCATTCCTGGATGTATTTAAGAGCTGTGTAGATATGGTGCTCAAGGATGTGGTGTAACAGTGGCCTGATAGATAATGGTTGCACTTTGAGATCTTAGTCTTTTCCAACCATGGTGATAATGTGATCAAGCACTTATCCCTGAGAATCATGGTCTGCTGTAATTAATTCTGATATACTTGACATGAACTGGAATGCTGGTTTGAAATTCCAAATGTTGAATAAACAAAATCTAGCAAATTAAATGAGACAGGACAAGTGAAATTGAGAACAGATATGCACTTCAAGTTTCCATCCTCAGAACTGCAAGAGCTGATGCCATTGCCACTAGAATTTGCAAACTTAAACTTTGTATGAATTAATGTGATGACCTCTAAGGAATATTCTGTTGTTAATATTAGTATAAACATTTTCCCTTTTAACCTTGTTGGATTTTCCTTTCTGTGAGAAGATTGAATGGTCAGAAAAATATTTTCTTAGCATTTTTTTTTTCTCCTTTCTTGCTGTCAACTTCTGTCTCTCTTCTCTTGCTATCATGTTGTACTTGCAGTCTCCCTTTTCCATCCTCCTGTCCCACTTTCCTGGTTGCTCCCTATTTCTTGTTCATTTCTTCACGATGCTTCTAAATATCTTATGCTTTTATTTCTGCCTTTCTATTTTTTCATCTTTTTTTTTTTTCCTATACATTAAACATTTAGGATTACTTCTCTTACATAAAAACAAAAGGAATGACTTTTAAATCAGTATTGCAGTGGAGTTTGTCTACTCTTATGTATTTAGATAGGCTTTAGTCATGTCTTCAAATGCCCTAGATAAGAAGGAATTAAAAATACTGAAAGCTGCTGAAAAATACTGAAAGTGGGGTTCTTTTTCCTTTGGAATTTTCTTTTTTTTTTTGTGGTGTGTGGGTTGTAGTTGTTTGGTGGTTTTTTTGGGTGGTTTGTTTTGGTTGTTTGGTTGGTTTTTTTTCAATGGCTGGATCCAAATGTGAATTCAGAGATTTTTCCCAGTTGCTATTGAAAATGTGGAAACCAGGAGGTCAGTAGTGATGAGTCCCAAGCATTGTTGGGAGCTGTGCATTGGGCTGCAGGAGTCCCCTTTGCAGCTGACAGTATTTAAATCCCTGTGTTCTCTCAAGCACATCATTTTTTTTAGCAACAGTCAGAATGCATTTGGTAATAAGAGGAGGATTTTGTCACTGAATACAAAGCAGCCTGTAATTTATTTTTTTTTCTTACGTGGTTTGAAATGAAAATGGATGGAAAGATAAATCCCAAATTGTCAGGGGAACCAATAGTAAGAAATACAAATCAAATCCATAGGACTGATGAGTAGTAAATCACTACTCAGGCATTGCAGAATTTTAATTCCCTCACTTCAAATCACCACAAAGTCAACAATGTGGGATACAAACTCCTTTCTCCAGCAAAGCCATGGAAAACTTACAGACTCCTGTCTTTGACAGATGAAGAGCAGAAGGTTTGGTCTGTACTTACAAGTGTGATTCTCAGCCCTCTCTCACTTTAGGTGCCAAGAAATGTGTAAACAGAGAAATTTCTCTGAAATCTGATTTCTTATGCCTGGTATTCTAGTGCTGTGCCTGACAGGCTTTCTGTAGTTCCAGAGTGGAGCCCTGTTCATGGAAGTTGAGTCTTGATTGCAATCCCACCCAGTCTAGTTTGCTCCTAACTATACTCACACTGGTTATCTGGGCTCCAGAGGAAGCTGTCAGGACTCCTGCTGCTTGAAAACATCTCCATGGAGCATGGAGTTGATTCCATCCCCCTTTTCTTTAAGGACTGATCCATTTGAATGTGCTGCAAAGAACTGAGAAGCCTGCTTTCATCAGGCAGCTCAACTGAGGTGATTCCTCACTTATCAGAAATGCCATGGAGGTGGCACTCTCCATCCTGTTGATACTCTCCTGTCCTACCAAACATCTTTCAAGCACAAATGAAGCCCCAAGAACCAGTTGTTTATAAATGTAATATTTAATGCACCTCATGATTTAATGAGTAAAACATCTGGCTTGGGAACATTTACAAGAGAAACCTCTAATTTCAGTAACAATCTTCCCTGGGCTAAGTTTATGATGGTGAACGTGTAACTGATGGAACATGATAATGCAGAGTGGTCAGAGAACATCTGAATCAGCCATGTCTTCTCTACTTCATTTTCTAGATCACTGGGGAAGCAAAAGCAATTGAGGAGGTGAAAAGTCTTACATCTCTTTCCATTTCTGGCCTCATAAAATGGGGATAGTAATACTTTCTCTCCACCACTGCTCATCTCTTTTGTGTATTTAGCTTGGAAGTGCACATCATTGTTTGTACAAAAGCCTGGCTTAGAGCTGTGATTGTTTGTTGCCCTAAGGGTGCTGCTGTAAAATAATTAATAACAATGTTGGCTTCTTTGTCAGTGATTTTACTGGCAGAACTCACCTCAGTGCAGTTGCCTCAGCCTTCCCCTGGCTGCCTCCCTGTAACTGAAACAGTCTTGGAGCCTCAGCTTACATCTCAAAAAATGCACAATGCCAGGAAGGGTGTTTTGACTGTGTGATTTATAACCATACTTTCAAAGATGACCATTAAACAGCATTTTCAACAGGATTCTTGAATATTTTTGCATGAAAACATCAGAACCTTGTGGCTATCTATCATCAGCATATTGCATTCAGTACAGAATTATTAACTGTAAAGACTAGAAACTTGAGCAAAATACAAAAAAAGACTGTTTCATCATCTCTAATAAATCATTACAATTGAAATGAAAAAAACCCTTCAGGATAAATAGTGATTGCTCAGGCCATTTTTCTTGTCCTTGTGGCTGTGTGAAGTGTGTTTCTAACAAAGTTGACACCTCAAATCTACTTGTGCTTCTGGATTGTTCTATTGCTGCTACATATTGCTATTGCTGAGGACTGATCCTGTCAAAAACATCTGCTTTTTTATAGCCCAATATTTTGATTGATATAAACCCATGCAGAATTATGGCAGGAGTCTAGACTTTCAAATTCAGTTCAAGCTGGTTTTGTTAATAAATGAAAACACTTTAAGGCAAGAATTATCACTTGTGTCTGGCAGCAGAAAGAAAAACTAAGTTTGATTTCATGCTGAAAAGGATTAAAATTTATTACCAGGTAAACAAAACTTCCTAAATGGTTGTGACAGCTGTTTTCCATGTGACAGTTTTCTCTTTTATATATGCAACATACTGAAATAGAACTACAATTTTCAACCTTTAGGATCATATAACATATGTGTGCCATAGTCTGATTTTCAACTTGTAATTTCATAAAGCAAGAAAGATAATTTTTGGGGAAGTACTACTGCAAAATGTTAGTCCTGCACTCAAGGTCTATGGACCATTCTGGATGGATGGATGGATGGATGGATGGATGGATGGATGGATGGATGGATGGAGAACTACTTGGTTGCAGAGTTTGTAATTAAATTATAATAACAGTATAAAAGCTTTCCAAAGCAAAGAAGGGCTCCAAACAGAAGGTAAGGCTGAAGAAGGAGCTCTGGTGCTCCCCAGGAGATCCACAAGTTTTACTTTCTAGGTGTGATATTAAATAACAAAAAGATTGTGAAGTTGTGAATAATGTCACTGGATAAAATGTCACCAATCACTTCCCTGCAGTTGTGCAGCATGTGAAGTCAAATGCTAAAATTTATGAACACATGATGGCTGACATTTACATTTACATCATGCACTTATGCAGGTAGCAACTAGAATAATGAACTGGATCTTTAGGTATCTGGTATCTGATTCTGCTGGCAATTGTGTTTTATCTTGATATTGAGAGGGGTTAAAATGATTAGCTCACTCTGAGATAACAAAGTAGATCTGAATGGCAGAATGCAGTACCAGCTGTCCTGCAGCCAGGACTGCATGGCACAGCTCAGGAGATCTGAGAAGCAGGGATTTAAAACCCTATGCTGCTTCTGGCACACACATGAGCTTACCAATGGCTTTGTGCCATGTGAATGTACCTGGAGTGAGGAGTTGGGTCTCTTGTTTAAAAAGATGAACCAAAGTTGACAGAAATGAGCATCATTTAATGTCTGAACTGTTCAGAAATCATCACTTGTAGTGGCATCAGTGCATGCCTATGGAATGGGTAATAACCAGGGTGAAGACTGCCAGCAATCAAAATCCCCTGAGCAGCTCTGTGATGAGAAGGTGAGATCTGAGACTTGTGTTCAGATCACTGTGGTAGATTCTCAGGCTAGAATAGGAGTTGTGTTGTTCATTACATTATGACATGTAGGCTTACACCAAAAATTAGCACATCTAGCTGGAGAGGAGATGCAGGTTGTGTGTTCACGTCCCCAAAGAGAATGATCACACAAATTATGTTGAATTCCATGTCAACTTGTAAAACCAGCAGCTGCTGACTGCCCAAGCCACTCTCCACACTTACTTTGCTCTAATGACATGTAGCTAACTAAGCTGATCTTACAGCAGTTTGCTGCAAGTCAGTTCAGGCTGTATGTGATCCCCATCTTAAAGCTTGGTTCTGAAAAATGTGAGGCAAAGCCCTTTTATTTGTATTTTATACGTGGGTGCAGTCTTCAGGGATCCAAACTCTCAGATGCTTCCTACCTTTGCTACTTGGTGAGTGCATGAGAAATGGGATTTCTCTGCCTGATAAACCATCTTAGTGTGTCACTCATAGACAGCTAGTGAAACCCACAGACCCTTGGCAGGAATGTTCATCATCTGCTCAGGGCATCAGCTTATCAGCTCTATTTTACTGCTTTGCTGTACTGATCTCCTGTGGAACTCTCATTTGCCCTTCTTTTTTAGTTCTCCCTTCATTGTTGGTTTTCCTATTTATATATGCTTACAGTCATATGTTGTTCCTGTAACTTTCTTGTGCTCTGCTATGTGATCTAGCTATCACCTTCTACTTTGCTGTTTATAGCTCTGCTTTGCCAAGTAACAATTCACTTGCATGTTTTATTTTTTCTACTCCTGCCTTAGGGAGAAGGAAAGTCATAAACTGGTATTTTTAGTAGCCCAAATTTAGATAAATAAACCTTAAAGTATGTGGAAAATTCCATCACCATTCCCTCTTTTATATACCATTATCTGGAAAACATCTCTTAGATGCAGTTTTTTTAGGAACCTGGCAATGCTCAGATCCCTCTGGCAGACCAGCAAAGCTTTGTTCTGTTCCCCATTCCTTCGTAAGGATTTGTGTTCCCCAGGGGTCAGTTCTGAGTCCAGTCTTACTCAACATCTTCATCAATGCCCTGGATGAAGACAGAGGGGACCCTCAGCCAGTTTGCTGATGATAGGAAAGTGGGAGGGCTACAATGATAATTAAGGGACAGGAACCTCTCTCTTAAGAGGAAAAGTTGAGCCCCCTGGGGCTGTTTAGTCTGGAGAAGCCTGAGAGGGGATCTTATGAATGTTTACAGATAGCTGAAGGGTGGGGGTCTAGAGGAGGGGGCCATCTCTGTTCAGTGCTGTGCAGTGATACAAGAGGCATGGTCTCAAACTGGTACATAAAGTTCCATCTCAACATGATGAAAAACTTCTTTATTGTGAGGGTGACAGAGCCTGGCACAGGCTGCCCAGGGAGGTTGTGGAGTCTCCTGCTCTGGAGACTTTCCAAACCCACCTGGATCTGTTCCTGGGTGACCCTGCTCTGGTAGGAGGTGGGACTTGATCTCTAGAGGTCCCTCCCAACCCCCACCATTCTGTGACTGGACTGTGTGTTGTGTGCTTGTGTGTCAGCCATTCTTCTCCTCCTGCCCCAGAGAGCAGCTTTTCTTCATCCTTCTTTATCTGAAATCCCTCCCATGGTTTTTTGTAGGCTGAGTTGCAGTGTGAGGCCTCCCCAACACACCCAGCCTGGGCCTAACCACTCCCACTCAAACCAGTGTCACTGGTGTCATTGGCTTCAGAAGGAGCAAAGTTAGTCCAGCATCAAGTATTTCCAAGGAGCCATTCTTTAGTGGTTTTGCCATCTCAGCATTCCTGAGCTATTACAGGGATGTGGTGGTCTTTTAGTTTTCCACTTATTGTACTGGCATCACTCATGTGATGTAGGTGTCATTACCAGATTGACTGGTGACTGGCACCTCTTGCTATTTTCTCAGTGAAAGAAACTGCTTCATGCAGCTCATTTATGTAAACCCCATAGAACAAGGTAAGCACTTTACTGCTTGCTTTTTAAGCATGTAAATTGTCTGTTATCTCCCTCTTGTTTTCAAGAGCAAGAAGAGCTAAAAGTCCAGAAGAGTGTCATAAAGTTCCCCAGTCTGCTAATAGTCTCTGCTCTTCTCAGTTCCACTTTTAACTTACTGAACAGGTCTGTGATTACTTCTAGGCTATCTGACATAGATTTATGGGCAAAGGATGGGAATGCTGGAAAGGACTGTAATGCTTCTAAATTGTTATTTATAATCCCAGCTTCAGAAAAATCCCAAATCCTCAGCAAGTCTAAAATTCAGGGTAACTCCGTTGCTACAACAAGTCTTCTACCAAGAAATTCTCCTGCTAACAGGGTTACAAAGTTATTAAAAATTGTTTAGTTCTAAATTGGAAATATCTGTTCAGACTCAATTGAGATGAAGACACCTCTGGAGAAAAATGTAATTACAAGGTCACATCAGTCAGGAATCCTACATTGTAGTTAAACTGAAAAATAACACATGAAAAATAATGTAACTAGAATAATCTTCAGTAACTGTGTGAGAATTTTAGATATGAATGTGCATGATAGTAGCTGGGATATACTGTGCAATTATCACCTTCTATTAAGGCTGCATTTTCCTAATTAGTTTTCACCTTTATTGGTATCTCTCTTGGTAGTATTGAGGCTACTTTTTTTGGAGTGTCAATCCAGTAAATCCCAACAAATATTGTAGATGCTGTCTGCAAAAATAGACCATGAACTTCAGAAAGGGCAGTTAGAAGAGACTAAGCTGCAAAGTCAAAACACTGAACAGAATTAGTTCTGTTCTCACTCAAACCAGGATAGTAACATGGTGAATTTGGATGTTTTGTTTTGGGTTTATATCCATACATAAACACTATATATATATATATATATATCAGATACCTTATAGTAAGTTAATGTGAATACTCATTATAGAATCTGGAATTAAGTCACTATTTTGATTACAGCACACTGTACTGAATCACCTTGTTAATTTTCAATTGGTTCATGATTAAGTAGTGCTGAAAGTTAACCTGCTGATCTATGATAGTAAATCTTCAATTACTACTAAATTTTACCCATGTCAATATTTCCACCTGTGACAATAAAACCCCCTGGCACGTTATTAAACATGCTTCTGAACTTGATGCAAAAAAGAACCATCACTGCATTACAAGTAGTATCATTTTTACATATAACAAATGTCCTCAGTGCTACTTTTATGGAGATGAATACAGATTTCCCCCCTCCCCCCCCAAAAAAAAGTCAAGAATTAGGCAATTTTGTTGGCATCTTACTTAGACTACTAATGAGTTTTGCCAGCCAGGAAAAATGAGAACTCATTTTACAAAAGATCTGTCTGAGGAAAAGAAATTGTGCTCAGATGTATCTTGACAACTTTCTACAGATCAGGCTAGTTAATTCTTGGCTCAGAAATAAGAGTTCCCTCTAGTGAATTAAGTCAGTGATTTTTAGAGCAGGAAAATATTTGTTCTGTGAATCACTTTAGGTGTCTGTTCCTTTATTTTTCCCTGTACTTAAACAGCACAGCTTTGGAAAGAAGCCCAGGCCATTGTAGGTGCATTAAATTATTGCTAATGTGATTAACCCAAAGTAAAGCATTAAGTGCTCCTGAGACATCAGTCTGAGCAATGAGATGACCAACTCTCAGTTCCTGAGGCTCACAGCATGGGGAAAAACATCATGCACTTCATCTTTCACACTGACATTTGGATTTTATCCCATAAAGCTGGTACTGGGAGCAGTTCTTTGCATAGCCCTTGTGAGTGAAGAGCAAGGCTAGTCGAGCTGGATGGTTGCTACTCCCAAAACACATGGAATAAAGCTACTGGTTTTGCTGCTGAGGTACCTGGCATGAAAGCTGGCACTGATCTTTATGTTTAGGCTGCTTTTTTTCACAAGCAGTTGTAAATCAGCCATGTTGCTGAAGTTCAGATTTAATTCCCACTTGGAAATACGTTCACTGAACTGTATCTGAAATTCTTCTAACAGCAGAAACTGATAGTAAGGACTTGGATGGATTGTTTGACCCAAGGCTGTATAAAACACATGGTATATTGGAGAATATACCTTCAAAGGTATGTTGTACAATTGTTTTATCAAAAGGTAACTCATTTCTGAGTTCCTAAAATGGTGTTAACCACACAGCACAATGGCTGAGGTCACACCATTCATAGGCAGTTGGTGATTGTGAGTATAATAGGATTTTTTTGTGTTTTCTTGTCCAGAAGTAATTGTTGTAGGACAGAGAGTGCTCAGTAAGCTGTAGCTGTCAAACACAGGAAAAAAACCCTGCTATGAAATTAATAAATGCTTTTAAAATCTATTTTCAGATCAAATGCATACCTATTGAATGTTGCCAACTTTGGGCCCTCACCCTCTTTTTATATTTTAAATTGCAAATCAATAAAGGAAGAACCTAGAGAAATTTCTCAGACGTGGTAAAACATTATGCACTGAAATTGCAGAGTTTTGCCTAAATTTCCATTGCCTGATTCTTGCAGGGTCAGGATTTATTAGTTGTAATGACTGACCTCTTCACTTTCATGCTAAAACACACTTTGAAGCCACTTGAAATCCAGCAGGACAAACAGCAGTGTCACTTGTTCCAAAGAATCTTTGTGTATGTTTGTGCTATTGATAGAAATGTGTGTGTGCTCATGGACAAACTCTCCAACTCTTTCTACTACAGAGTTTTCAGAGGCAAAAAATATATTCCAGTGAATCTGGCACATTTGGACCAGATTTCATCCATGATGAAGTTTTGCTGGTCACACAGTGATTGTGGAGTGTGGCATATAGCCTTGATAGAATAGAAAGTTGTTTGTTAGTTTCCTTTTTTTGTTTTCAGAATTGTTGTAGAAAACCACCAGGTTGTGTTTTTTTTTTTACTCTTGAATTTAGTAGTCTCACAAAGTATGCGTGACTTGGTAATAAATTAATTCATTTAGAGAGTGTAAGAGTTTAAGTGGAATGGAAATGGTCCAGAAGCCCAGGTCTGGTGCATAATACAGCTGAAATTCAACTTCTAGGTGCTCATTTGCATTATGTCATAACTGTATTTAGCATGTAGGAAATAACCAGGCACTTGTTTTGTGTTTGCAAATGCTTACTGTGGGAAAGCCAAGGTTTCAAATGGCAATGGCAGCTTTTTCCTTTTAGTGTCAACAGCTCAGCTGTGTCTACAAACAGCTCAAGTCAAACATTTCCTAACCTTTTGGGCTTTTTTTTTATTGGTAATGAGCTGAATTGTTATTCTTCTCTGATCTGCTGAGGGCTGTCTCCTAACATGAGCTGTTTAGAGATTTCTGTGCTGACTGCACCAGTCCTTACAAGCCCATTCCATGCACCCAGAAAGGAGGGTTAGTCACCCCCTTGTGCATATTAACTGTGACCCCGTGCTTAAGGTTGAGAAAACACTTTCATTTTAATTAATTAAAGCCTTAATCTTTCTACAAGAACATTTGGAGATGCTCTTCAAAGCTTCTAGGGTTTTTTTAATTGTTTTTTTTGCTTCTCTTTATAACCATCTACAGCTTGAGCATAAAGCTGTTGGAGTTGGCTCTCGCTGCAAATGAGTGCTGGGAGGATGAGAGAGGAACTGTGCCTTAAAGATTCATAATTTCTGCTTCTGTGTTGCTTTGCAGAGTGTTGGAAGGTGGTTACTGCTCTAAGACAGGGACTCCACTTAATTCCCATCATGTTTTTGCCTCCTTGTGAAAGTAGCAGCTCTGAGTCAACATCTGAATTCAAGCAGCGATGACAATGAAGCAATAGCCTGCATGAGATAATGAAGAGGCAAATTGAGAAGTAGAGTGAGAAATTGCCTCAATCAGGGGTCCCCAAAGCATATTAGACTTCTGCCTACAGACCAAGAAAAGAAATGAATGTTATTATGACAGCCTGTACCAGCTGAGGATCCCCATTTATCCATTGCCACTCAGCTTTCCTGGGGCTCTAAATAATTCTGTGTGGATAGTGACTTCAGATCCGTGTGCTCAGTGTACTCATAATGGTGTAAACTTGGACATTGGAGTCAGGTCCCTGACTTACAAACAGCAAGAAAACCTGATAGCCAAAAGGCAACTCTAATGCTTAGAATGCTCCATGCCCTCATGAATCAGTAAATACTGCAAGACTGAAATCAGAAAGATTTCCTTTGAGGTGTAAAATTGCTTTCCAGAGAGAATATACATCCAGGAGCTGCAAGCCACAAAAGCTGTTTTGGTTTTTTAAAAGCCCAATAAAATATAATTTATTATTAAAACATTCAAGGTCAGATTGGATGGGGCTCTGAGCTACCTGCTCTAGTGGGAGTTGTCCCTGCTCCCTGCAGGGGGGTTGGACTGGATGCCCTTGCAAGGTCCCTCCCAACCCAAACCAGTCAGTGACTCTTGGAAGTGCATGTCACTGCTTGATAGAGCAGGCAAGAGGGAGAAAAGTCTCTAGCTGTGTCTGAAATGAAAACAGAGGCTGCCACAGCATTGTGGGAATCCCTTGGGGAGGAGATGAGAAGTTCAGGGACTGATGGAGGCTCAGGGGATTGACAGGCTACCTGAACTCACACTGTGATTCCTGACCAGGCTTGGTGCTCCTGGCTGGGGAACAGCAGAGGCACCTGGGACACTCCAAGGTCACAATATGCAGCACCTTGCTGCTGGCTGAAGTTAGTTGAGCAAAGAATTGGTGTTAAGGATTGCTGATTAGCATAGGTCACATAAACAGCACTTTATAACTTTTCTAGAAACTATTTAAGTATATATATATATCTAAACTATAAATTAAATATATTCTATACATTTATTTACGTAGAAAATATCTGGGATTTGTAATAGAATTTTATGTGCAGTTTCAGGGTAAAAAAAAAGCAAAAATTGGTAATTTAAAATCAATTGCTTCTTGCTTAGATAAGAGAATTTTCTCATTTAAATCTCAGACTAACAAATCACTGTTGGGCTGTTTCTGCACTGATAATTCACTTATAAAAATCCTGTATTATAGTGTAATTAGCTGTTTACTAAATGCTAAGAGCCCATGCTGCTTATACAGAGCCAGGTGATTTAATGTCTGCTTTAATTAACCTTTCACGTTCAACTAATTCTGAAATAACTTGACAGGTTTGTTATCAAGGATGCCAGAGCTTTCCTTCCACTCTGCATTTTGAGGAAAACAGAAAGTTCAGAATTTCTGGAGGAATATCAACCCAGTTATACCAATGTATGCTTTTATTTGGTTAGATTTACAAGAATATTTCACAGCTCATATACACTATAAAGCCATTAAGGCTTAATTATTGTCCTGATAATATTTAATATTTGCTGGCTGAAAAAAATCTTTGTCAAGCAAAATGGGTGAAGAATGTACATACTTTGGAAATTAAGCAAACTACCAAGTGTGAGGAATATATTAACTTCATCTCCTTGTATTTTTTGGACCATCTGAGAGTGTTACACAGTTCTTAAAGTATGAAAGTTCAAGGAGTTTCAACAGGAATTATTTTCAGAAAGCAACAGTATCTGATCAAAAACAGAGAGAGGTAAGAGGCACTTTAATGGATGCCCCCAAAGCAGGGATATAAGCTTGATCTCAGTAAATCACACAATCATAGAAGAACTTGAGTTAGAAGGGACCTTAAAGGTCAACTGGTTCCAACCCTCCTGCCATTGACACCTCTCACTAGACCATTTTAATGGAAGAAAAAAATATAAAGAATTTTTTGGGGTATACTTATTCATATCAAAACAACAGTATTATAAAAAATAATAAAAGAACTACTTTAATTGATAGAAATCCTGCTGGATGGATTCTGTTCCAAGCTACACTTTTATTTATAATTTGGTTTTTTTATTGCATATGGGAAAAGTCATAGTATCATTTATTCCTGGTAAACTGACAGGCATGAATCTTTCTTAATGCTGTGTAACATTCCCTCTCAAATGCCAAAGATTCTAGCAGTGAAAGTGCATCTCTCATTCTTCCTTTTCTGTTTTCAGTAGCCATGTGGAGCTCAAAATACAAGCTACATGAGGTGGGTTTTAAATGTTCAAGAGGCTGTGCCCAAAATTGGCCTCCCCTGGTCAATAAAGCTGGCAGCAGGAGTTGGGTACCTGTTGTGCACAAGTCCCAGTTGCAAGTCCAAGTCACTGCCTTTACCAGCTGGAGTCAGAGGGTCCCAGTCCTCTGTATTTTGGTCTTTTGTTATCAAGCCCAAGTGCTTAGAAACCTGGTTTAGTGTCACTGCTGCAGAAGACTGGGGAGAATTTACTCTGGGAGATCAACCACACACCTTATCTTAGCAGAGAGGTGCCTGGCAAATAGGTGACAGGCATTTCAGGAGATCACTGAGATTCATTACCTGGCTGATTTCTCATTTTCAGATAGAGATGAAAGGAAATTATCCAATTTCTCTTTTTCTAATAACATTCAATACGTTTAATGTACTGCTGCTTGATTTATAGCATTTACCAGGCTAATTGTGTTCTGTCTACTATTATAAAAGCAGCTATTTTATTAACCCTTTCAGTGTGGATATGCCTCAAGAAGCTTTTACTTTGCTCACAGATAATTTCCTGTGTGATGCTGAACATTTCAGGGTTTGAAGCAGAATACATTTTCCTAGTATGTCTTTAGGAACTCCAGACCTTATTTCTTGTAGATATTACACACACACTATGGGTGTACATACCCATAAGCCCAGAACTGGTGGCAGAGACCATCAGGCAGAAGGAAAATATCACATCTAGCAATGTTTTTATATCTTAAAAAAACCATCTTTAGGCTCTAAACCAATATTTTAGTCTGTGCTACTGCAGGAGATCAAAGGGAACTAAGTGGTAAATCAGAATCTGATCTTATGCTCTGTTACCCATGCCACAAGTAATCAAGAAATACCATGCAGATTACTCAGATGCTTAATCATCATGATCTCTGATCTTCTTGACCAGACTTGAAGTTGCTGATATTCCTTAAAGTGGCTAAATGATTTATAGCTGAAGCTAAATCCCTGCCTCCTGTCAGGGTTTTAATCCCTTATTACCCATCTGCTGGTGGACAGAGTGACTGCCAACCATGCAGTACACAAAGGCAGCCCTAAACTATTGGTTTTTCTGTTGTACCTGGAGTCAGCAACATGGTTTTCATGAATATGCAGTGAGCATTTGTTAGCAGAGGAATACTGAAGCCATCATCAATATAAAATAGACTGGCAAAATGCTGTCCTTTAGATGGTCAGGGGTGCAGGTGGTTGACAAAGGACAGGGGCAATTTTAAACTAACCACAGCATTGTCAGACTTGTTATATCAAATCAAAAGTGTTTCTGGATTTCAAGGGGTTGGTTTGTGTTTAAAAGACACTGTGAACTCTGTTGAAAGTGTGTCTGGGATAAAAGGAACTCAGTGGGCTGAAGAGGCTTGGCTGAAATTGGGTTCTCAACAGAAGTGTTTAGTGCAGTGTGATTTAAAACACTTGTTGCACTATGGGTGAAGTGAATATGATCTGGAAACAAAGAGCAAGCTTTGTTTATTGAACCACCTTTAATGGAGAGGCAAAATTAGACTGATTAGGAGTAGTCTAAAACAAAAAACCAAAATAATAAAGAGTAGAAAGTGCACAGAAATATAACAGCACTTGAAAACATACTGCCTTTCAATGACCTCTTCATCTCTATGTTGTGGTCAGTCACAAATTGCAGTTGAAGATACTTAGCCTGACATGCCATTTGCAATAGCAGATCAATAGCTCCTTCACCTGCACTAAATTGTTTTCCAGTTATCCAGAGGAAATATGACCCAAAGGAATATGGTTCTAGAAGAGAGATGTGCTAAGGCCAGGAGAAAACATTTAATTAAACCTTCTGTTCTAAACAGATTTTTCTTTCCTCTCGATAAATAGTGAAAGGAAAATGTGTTCAAAGGAATACAAGTGAACCAATTAAGGGATTCATAATAGTTTATAACTATGGAACTATGGATCATCTGAAGATATGAACACTTGCTTTTGGCTGTTGCTTTAGAGTGTCTCAAGGACTAGATGTGTTTCAGGGGGGATAATGCTCATGCTACGTGAGGGTGAAAAAGCAAAGCTAAGATGTGTTTACTCAAAGTAAACCCTCCACTTAATTTAGGAACAGATGAGGAGCAATAGAGACCAAAATCTTACATGAATCTAGTTCATGACAGATGACTGACATTGCTATAGCCATGCCACAAGGAAAACCCCCCAAAATAATCTGGTCTGTTTGTTTTAAAGTGGAACTTCTAAAAAAGGAACAAACCCAACTTTGCTATATTGGCATTGTAAATAATTTTTTAAAAATAATCTATTCTACAAGTTGCTAAGAAGTTCTCTCATAGGTCTTTCTACAACTTTTAGTCTGAGTTCTTCTTCTCTGTCAGTGTTTTTCAAGGCAGATTTACCATCAACACCAACACAGGTGCCCCTATAAGGAGTATGTATTTGAGTTGGTTGAATGATTCAGTCTAGGAAGAATAAACAGAAGGATCCTTGAGTCAACTCTTGACATTGGTGGCTTCAGAGCAGTGATAGAAATATGTCTGTGTGTAATCTGTACATGATTTTTCTCTGCATGCTTGACCCTTCACAATGGCAGGGTTTGTTCATGCTGGTAACAATACTGCTCCCAGTTTACCTGCACTCCACTCCTAGCCAGTCAGCATTGTTTCCCCATACAAAAGAGAAGTGTCTCCTAAGCAATGTACTTATGTACTCATTTCAAACAGATCAGAGGACTCTTAAATTATACCCTGTGAATCCTCTCCTCCTGTTCCTGTTCCATGGATTAGATTTTTTCAGTTACATATTTTATACTTGGTGTATTTCTATGCTTTGTGTTTTCAGAGATCACTGACTGTATTAAGGTATGCTGTGCAGTGTGAATGAATGACTAGCTGCTCTTCATCAGGGGACAACTTCTGGCTCCATCAGTGCAAAGGATATTTTAACCTTGACAATTTTTGGCTTAGTTTTGCCTAGATAGGCAAAGAAAAATAGCTGACTGTAGTTATAAAGCTGGAGTATGAATAGGAAGAGAAGAAGCAGAACTCTTGGAAACCTTTGGAAATTAATCTGAAAGGTTGGTTCAAGTGGAAGTGAGGGAAGTCAATATTTGAATATTAGAAGAATAGTTTGTTTTGATTAAGTTCCTGGGCTGGTGCTGTCTCACTAGGAGAGGGCCATGAGGAGGTGCTCCTGATGACAACTTGAGCTTGGACAGCCTTGGTCATCTCCAAAAACATGGTATGCCAGACCTCTGACAATTAGTATTTAAAGTTGGAGATTTGGAAGTGAAGTTTTAATTGAACTAGGGAGGGCATGTTTCTAAGGGCAGCCAAGCACATAAACACAGCCAGTTTCAGAGGCAATGCCCAAACAGGCAGAGTATAGGAAGTTATTATTGGCCTGGTTTGAGAACAGAACCAATTCTGTTCAGTGATTTTACTTTCCAGCTCAGCTCTTCTCACTCCCAGCCCAGATATGTCACAGTGGGTATAAAGCTGAGGGATCAGGAGGGTCAGGCTCTTGGCTTGGGTCTTTCTCTGTCTTTCTTGTTTCCTCACTGGCCAGCATCAGAGGGGGACTCTGTCTGTTCTGCCTTTGATCCTAATCCCTGTGTTCCTGAATCCAGCTGCTGAACACAGTTTCCAGCTGCTGCTGGGCCCAGCCTGGGGCTTTCCCAGTATCTGTTCCACAGCATCAGTGGTGATTGTGACATAATTACCATCAGGGGGGTTGGGTTCCATACTGGTTTTGTATATATTCTATTTTTATTATTTTCATTTTCATTCAAGCTGTTCTAGTTTCCTTTTCTAATCAGTAAAGTCTCTCTCCCTTATTCCCTTTCTCTTGCCCTTTGGGGAGGGAGGGGGCTTAACAGAGAGTGGCTGCTATAGGTCTAGCAGGTTGCCCTGACCCCCCTAAACCATGACAACTATTCAGTGCTGCTTAGTATTTATTTCATGGGTAAAAATCTCCTTATTTACTGAAGAACTGCTGCAAAGAGATGCACAAAAAGCCTGGAAATCCCTTGACAAACATTTACACAGGAGGTGATGATAAACAAACAGGACCTAATACTTAGCACAGTGCTTTTATAGGACATATTTTATTAACAACTTTGTATTTTTGCTGTGCCTGTCAGGAGGATTCTTTATCCTCAAGCCTGTCATTGCAGATTTACTGTAAAACGTAGCGCTCTATTTTTAATCAGAGTGTGGGGAACGAAGGGAGACTTCTGTTGAAAGCATTAGCAGGTAGTACTCAAAACATCTCTGAAGGCACATTTATTGAATACTTCAGTGTGACTGAACTCAGGCTTCAATTGCTATCTTTGTTGTCCTGCTGATGTATGGTGATATTATCCTCACATATTGATGCAGGTTTAGTCATTGTCTGCCAAGAGCAGTATGTCGTTGTCCTTTCACGGGGGGAGTAAAGGCAATTTTTTTCTAGTTATAACTCTCAGATAAGCCAAAAGACAATGTATTATTTAGGAATTTTATTCAGCCAGCTGCTAACGCTGCATTTGTGTGTATGTCTGTGCTCAGAAATGTTGTTACCACACGACTGGGAGTGTTTAAATAGAACCCAATTTTCAGGAAAGGGAACACTAAATTTCTGGAACTCAGAGATTTACCTGTCTAAAAAAAAGAGACAGATAAAATAAGAAGTTTCTGAAAATACAAGTCTTACTCTTCTAGAACAAAGTTTAATAACATTCAGACTTAGCCAAGAATTTTAAGGCTCCTTTTGAAGGCTACTCCATGTGGGTAAATACACTAGTAAAGTGATGGAATTATAGTTTTAATTTTGTGTATTGAAAGCTGTGCTTGACATCTAGAGCCATGGAGTTGTGCACTGTGCCACGGGCAGGGCAGATTTCCAAGGCTTTAAGATCCTTTCTTAGGTTGAAGCTATAGTTTCAGCAGGAGCACATGTTTCAATATGACTCGATTGCTAAATGAATGGAGCTAGAAATGTGACCCTTAATAAACTTAAATGAACTCCTGGGATCCATTAAATTTCTTTTTACAGAAGTTCTCAGCACAGGTGGCCTCTGCACCCTGGTGGGTTAGCTGAGTGATATTCCTGCAGTTGGAATAGGAGTTGTTTTCAGTAGCACGTGGTTAGTTATGATCATACATCTTCCTATCTGTTTTTACAACAATTTGTAAGTGTTGTACAAGCCATAGATATTCCTGGAATAAATCAGCTGGTAGTTAGCTCCGAGGACACAGCTTCATCTTTCCTCTAAAAATAGTGTGACAGCTGATATTTACCTTAAGTCAAATTTTAAATGGGAATAAAAAAAAAAAACAGATCTAATGCTTCTGCTGTGAGGAGAGATGGCAGATGACAGAAATCCCTGTTAATAGTCTTCTCTGTTTTTATATTATTATTTAAAAATTGTCATAGTTCAATTCCCTTATACTCTGTTTCTTTACAAAGAGTCTTGGTCACAGTTAGATGAATTTCATAATGTGAATTACAGATAGTGCAATAAATCACTGAAGCATAGTATAATATGTAGAGAGTAATATACAATAAGAAGGATGGACAGATCTTGAATACTGTTTTTTATCTTGACTAACACTGTAATGCATTATGGCAGAGCAAATGGCAAGGATATCAGTGTTAGTTATTTGTAATTTATGTTATTTCAACATATCTTCAACTTAATGGATGATAGTTTATGTTTCAGAACAAAAATGTGGATAAATTGGTCTGTAACATATAAACTCAAGTATGTGTCTCTAGGATAAGATTGACTTGATAAACCTTGTGTTCAGAATTTCATGTCCTGTATTACTGATGGGAACTGCAGCCTATTCCACATAGCTGGAGTTGGCACAAATTAAAATGTGTGTGAATAAGATTAATTCCAGTAGTCTTAGAAATCACATGTTCCTCTTTATTATCCTCTGAATGCCTCCTGTTCAATTGAAGACATTACCCACTGGGTAATAATTTTATGATGAAATGGTAAATTGGCAAAAAAAGCCCACTCAGCTTTGGGCTGTTACTCAGTTATCACTGTGTTTCTGACTGTTCCTGTTTAATTGTACAGCAACTCAGAGCTTATGCAGGGAATCCAGTGTAGTCACTGTGACCTGAAAGCAGCCATTCATATATTTTTCATTCCTGTAAGTATGTTGATGATGCCAATATCTTCATTTCTAGTTGTTTCAATTGCCTGATGTAGCACTGTGATGTGGGTTTGAACAACAGTGGTAAATCTGGTTCCCTAAAGCACCAGGGAATCACACAGAAGCAGTTTCAAACTGCCCTGGATGGTGCCTGATGTAATTTCACATTGATTAAACACTTAAGGGCTAGTGAGAGACCAGTCTTCCCCTGCTGTACTTACAGACATAGATGCAGCATTTCCCTGGCTTCACTCCTTTTTTCTGCAGTTGATGACATACCAACTCATTCCAGTGGGTCTCTTCACAGAGAATCTCATCATTTTTGTGCCCATAGTACAGTTTCCTTTGGCTTTGTGATCTGAACCCTCCAAACTAGCATGGAAAGTACAATCTGTTTATTCTGATTCTGTAAATGTATGTGGGGATGGATGCAGCTCCAAACAGCCATTCAGGAATAGCTTCAAGCACACTGAGGTGGCACATCAGGCAAGGTGGTGTGATTTGGAGCAGCCCCATACCTCTCAGCAAACCCACCTGCTAGAATCTGTACAAGTATCAACTGGCATGAATTCACCACCACCTTTAAATACAATTGCTTAGCAAAATTACTTAAGACTAAAATGGCAAATGCTGGCAGCTGAGGAAAAAAATTCACATTGAGGTGTAAAAAATTATAGTCATTTAAATATATTCACTAGAAAGAGAAATCAGAGCCCCAAGATATATCTGTAATTAAAGATATCTTTTTAAAGCTTTATCTCATTGTCCACACAGCCCTAATTTATGAGGCTGTGTGTTCTGATGAAACTAAGTGGGAATTGTGAACCTAATGGCTTTATAGTAAGAAAATCTATATCCCAGTTACAAACCCAAAATGAAAGGTAAATCTGCCTGGCTGATCTGTTGGAATTTAGAGATGTCCAAAGAGATGATCATTTCAGGTCAGTAATAACTGTCTACTTCTAGTGTCTTTGGTAGAACCTATAATGAACTTGACTGACATTATGGGGCACGGGAGAGATGTTGTGAGAGAATCCAACTCTCACAGGAGTAGAAAACCCTCACGTTGCATTTTGTCTTTACACAGTACACTTGTATGCTAGTCCTTATTTTGTCTGCAAGCTTTTATCTGTGCTCTTTGTTAAAGCTCCAACTTCTTATCTTCAGCTGGTGTTTTATAGCAACACTGACACGAAGGCTTGTTCATCAGATATCATTTTGTAAACAAGGACAACATATGCTATATAGAGAATTAACGAGAAGGAGTTGTGAACTGCAAGCCCAGCTTGATACTGAGCTTTTCTTTGGTGACCTTATGAAACATGGCAGTGAGTTCCAAATGGGTTATGGAGTAACCAGAACTCATAACATTACACTCTTGATGTTAAAAGTGGGGTTTCAAAACTCCACACCCAGCAAAACACTACATTTAAATTAGAAATTCTTTATTTCAGCTTCCTGTTTCTCTCTCTTTTCATTGAACCTCCATCATCATTAAATGCTCTCTGTGAATACAAGTGGTCATGTAGTAATTAAGGCATGAAGGAGCCTATATAAAACTGAGTTCTTAATGGGTGAATTATATGCAGAGAGATTGTAAGTGAATATACTAGAGAAATCTGAAATGCATTATGTATGACATGTTTGTGTAATCACAGATGGTAGTGGTTGGAAGGGTCCCCTGGAGATCTAGTCCAACTCCCATGCTAAAGGAGGTTCACCTAGAACAGGTTGCACAGGAACAGATCCAGGCAGCTTTGGAAAGTCTCCAGAGAAGGAAACTCCCCAGCCTCTCTGGGCAGCCTGTGCCAGGTTCTGTCACCCTCACAGTGAAGAAGTATCTAAGTTTAGGTGCAACTTCCCATGTTTGTCCCCATTGCCCTTTGTCCTGTCGCTGGACACCACTGGAAAGAGACTGGTCCCATTCTCTTGACATCTGCCCTTTAGATATTTACAAGCATTGGTAAGGTCCCCTCTGTTTTTCTTCTCCATAGCAAACACATCCAGATCTCTAAGCCTTTCCTCATAAGAGAGATGCTTCACTGCCATAATAATCTCTATACACCTCTGTTGGGCTCTCTCCAGAAGTTCATTGTCCCTCTGAACTGGGGAGCCCAGAGCTGACCAAACTGGGTATTGCTTTGTAGTACATGAACATAATGTCAAGTATAATACAGGTGCTTCTAAAACAACACAACAGAAAAGCATGGTATTCCCAAATTGTCATGGAAGTGTAGACAGCTGGCAGAAAATGGGTTGTAAGACTGGCTTTCTGGTTGGTAGGATTCCAAAAAGCTAATTAAAATGGGTGCAAAGTGAAGCTGATGAGAAGATATCCGTTTGCTTAAGTAGCTCTGAAGAGACTGTCTTGAGTTTTAAGGAAATGACTGTGTAATAAATGTGGATTTTTCTAGTGATAGATGACTATCTCTGTCAGATGATAAATGATGACAGGAAAAATACTAAAAGAGCACTTACCTGAAAATATCACAATATGCAGAACGTTCTTGAGAAACTTTTGGTTTTGACCCAAGTTCAGAAGGAAAGAAAGTGTGTGAATGTTGCAAGCTCTTGTTACAACAACTGCCACCTAAAATGTAAGATATAGAGGAAAATGGTGGGGGAACCACAGACAAAAACAGAGTTAGCTCAAACCCAATATTTCTCCAAAGTTATTTTAAAAGTGTCATTAAAATGAATATGAGATTATCTTCATATTTTACATGTCAGATCCTTCTGGTTCCAATTTCATTATAAAACTCTGCAGTGGCAGAGAGTGTTTTCCCCAGACATCCTGGCTTTATGTTCATCATTCTATAGCTCACTTCAATCACTCTGCTTTTCCTCATCACGTTTGTATCTCACATGACTTCATCTTCAGCCCTTCAGTAAAATGCCCTCCATCAATGGCAGTGATGGCATTCTCTCCTTGAGCAGCAATTTGCAAGGAATACAGGTGCTTTTGGACAGGATTAGGATTTCCTGGCAATTCATATAGTCTATATTCAGCATCCTTTGCTTTTTTATTTTGAGGTTTTCCAAAAGGAGTTCTTTGTTACTCCTCTATGCAATGATCACAGAATTTGCCTTAATTAGAAATGTGAGGCTATTTCAGATTGAAAAAAAATACCAAACAAACCACAATTGGAGCTCCTTAAACACGTTTTTAGCAGGTTCCATTCTCCTCCTGTGACTCCTAGGGCTAAGTTATGGCACTCTTAGTCTGAGCCATGGTGTGGACTTGAGGGGCAATGTCTGTCTGCTCTATTGTTCAACTCCCTGTGCAGGGACTGCAGGACCTAGTATTGCACTTGCCTGCTGCTGTGGGGGGTGCAACAGGCTCTTGGGGTCCCCTCTAACCCAGCCTGTGGCCAAGGGAGCTGCACTGCTCTTGCTGTTCATCTGGGTATTACATCTAAACATTACAGTGAGGAAACAGTTTGATCCCAACTTGGAAAGCTGTTAGAGTTCATCCAAAAGTGAGATGCAAAGGGCTGCTGCTCCGAGCCAAAAAATAATTGTTCAAATTGTCAGCATGAAAAGAATCAATACCACTGTACAAGTAAGGAAGAGATTTGTTGAGAGACCACAGCAGAATTAAAGACAGAATCTTTCTTACTAGTCTCTTAGGGATATGATGGTGTAAATAAATCCATATAAAATAGACATTTGAAATACAAAGATTTACACAATGCAGAACCCTTTGATTTTTAAGGACTTAGTATCATTTAAGCAGCTTTGAGGAAGTTCTACTTATTGGTACATATCTGTCTGGAGGCTCTGCACTTGTGGGTCTCTACTGGCTCTGGACAGGCAAAAACTTAGAAACTAGTGGCAAAAGTTCTGCAGCTGGTTGAAAGGTGTTTACTTTAAAATTGATCTGCAAAACAGCAGCTGTCAAAGGACCACATGTACTTCTTTAAAGCCAAGGATACTAATGCACCAAATACAAGAGGAGGATGGAAGACTTGGTTTGCAAAGTGAATACTGTGAGTCCCCTGCAACAGGAGATGAGTCTCAGCCAAAAAAAAGAAAAACTGAAATGAGAAAGAACATAATTATGACTCATGTCTGCATCTAACTGCTCAATCACCTGCTTGCCTTGGAATACAGAGCTAGTGAGATGAAAGGAGCAGAAATCACACTTATTTCAAAGGTGGATTTTAAAACCACCTAATTTGCTGTATGTGGTGTCTTTTGGCTTTAGTAATCATAGTCGTTTGCATGTTTTTCTCTGATTTGCTTATGAAAGCTTGATATAGACAACTGATAAGATATGTAAACAGCAAGTAAGTGACACAAGATTCATTGCAGAGCTGAGGGCCTTTAATTTGAGCCTGGGAAATGGCTCGTGGCTGCCTGGGTGGCTGTTTGCAGTGCAGTGTTGTTGGGTTGGGTATGGGTGCACTAACGCCAGGAGAGAAAAAAAGATTCCTAAATGGCCTTCTAAGAACATGTGTCTTCACAAAATAACATCTTTTTTTATAACCACGGATATTATCCTGCAGATGAAAACTTGGATTGCATTGTATGGATATCAATACCAACTGCTCATTTCAAACCAAACTATTGAAGAGATAATTTAGCCATATAAAATAAATCTAATACAGATGATTACGGTATGGCTTCTTCTGTGAAAAAACAAAGCAAGCCCAAATATTCATTTGCCTTGAGGGGATGTTCTTGATTGCATTTGGAGCTGATTATAGAAAAACTAATATAATACGTTTTCATATTTATCCACATCTGGAAAAAAAATCAGTCATCACTGCCAAATAACTACAGAAGAGAGAGAAAAAAAGGTCTTTTCCCCCCTGAAGTCACTTCTGGGCTCAGGAGATTATGCTAACAAATCCTGATGCAGAATTAGGGCTGAAGTTTGTCAATCTGTATCCAACCAGTCATCCATCACTATCCAGAATGTTTCTATGGAGATCTTTTATTCATTCTTAACAGGCTTATGTGTTTTTTTGTAATATATTTGTGCCTCTAAAAATAATATCCGATAACAGTCATAAGAGCTAAAAAAGTGAAAAATGAGAGCTGTCGGAATCATTATTTAAAGCAAATTTCAGAGGCAAAATGGTATAAAACCCAGTAGTGTAGGGGAAGATAATTTTGAGCCCTGTGGCAGCACCATCAATTATCCCAAGCACAAATTCCACAGCCCTCGTTTTGTGCTGCAGTGCTGGACAACATGTAAACAAACACAAGAAAGATTTCCAAGTTGCTAACGAAATTATTGAATTACTTCAATGATATCTGAATGAGAAAGCAGTAATCAAAAACTTTCCTGTTATATGGAGCATGATGTTTATGGTCTGGAATTCTGGGAGGCAGTTCAGAGCAGGCCTGGTGCCTTGGAAACATCCCTGTGCTCCAAGAAACCCAAATTCAACTGATGGCAGCAGGCTCTAAGCCATGCACTGGTCAGGTTCTTCTCTCCTGTTCCTTTTAGCATCCTTGCCCCTGAAAGAATTACAGTTTTTTCTCTCTTTTTGAGAGTTTATCACTCCTATGGCACCTTTATTAATGGAGTGCAACCTCCTTAAATTTCTCACCCTGAGTTCACAAAAAAAAAAATCAACTGCTTCAGAACTAGTTAATATCATAATAGAAGTGATGTCTGAATGCCTTCTCCTGGAATATTGTGCTTGGAGATAGAAAATGAAACTTACTGACTGTCTTCCTCACTTTTCTTCCAGTATTCAGCACGACACTTGTATTTAGTGTTCAACTTTGTTTTGTTCACCAGTGGTGAAGAGCTCCAATAAGTATTTTATCTGTCAGTGCTGTGCAGCATTAAAGCCACCAAACAGGTTCTTTTAGAGATCTCCTGAAAACCACGTTAGGAAGCAGCTCCCATGGAAGCCTTTTCTCAAATTGTCATGCCTTTCACACACACATTTCTGTCACTATTTTAAAGAGGAGGTGTCCAGACCTCTTGATGAGAAACAGAACAATAGGAGGAATAGGTTTTCATCTGAATTTTGGAATTTCTGGGACACCCAAGGAGTTCCACAAAGAGCTGCATCATACACAGCCCCTGAAAAACAACTTTTTTTGTCTGAGTGGTTATAAGACAGGTCCATGTATGCTGCAGGAATTGCTTAAATGCCACTTGTTGGGAATGTATGTACTTGCAACTGGGATTATTTGCAGGGGAAAAAAAAAAAAGGAAGAAAAAAAAGGTATGATTAGAATCCTAGCAATTGAGTTCTTGGAATTGTTTTACCTATAACCACAAATTCCCATCCCTTGCCTCCTGCAGATAAGTGACCTCTTTCTACTCTAAATGAAATTGGCATTAAATTGCTCATGTGCTGCCATTAGTTTCCCTGAGGCTACCAGAAAATTATACTAGAAAGCATTTTAATATACGTATAGTAATAAGAGATTTTTTTCAGTATAAAACCTCATTTGTAATGTGCTATTTCTACCTCTCCGTGAAGTCTATAAATCTGCTTATAGCTTTAGAGTTGTAATAAATCACTGGTGTCAACACCTTGCAGAGTATTAATTACAAAAAATACCAGTTCAGGACCAGTTGGTTTAGTTGTTTAGCTCAGTGAGTTGCTGAAACTGCTGCTTGCTTGACTTTGGTGATTTTGTCTGTAAAAAAAGTGGATATTGCAAGATATTTCTATTAAGAATATATATGAAATTGACATCATATTAATGTATTTAAAATCACATCATTAACTAAATATTATTAGTTTTTCTATTACTCTCAGCCACTTTAAGAACTAAGAGGGGTGTGGAAAAAATCAGAAGTTGAGACATTCTTCTGGGAAGGATTTCTTGCAGATCAGTTCTCAGAGGCAGAGGGAGGTATCAATCCAGGTTATCTACACCTTAAGCTTTGCTCTAACCAGAGTTTATCTTATACCAATGTTTTAACTCCAGAGAAAAAATTAATGTGATCTAGAAACTCTATTAGTTTTATCTCTTGGGTGAGATAAGAAAAGCCTTCTTTTTTTTTTCTGCTCCTTCTTTCCCTCCACCCCCACAGTTAAGTTCAAGCCAATTAGAGGAACAAGCTTTGCCAAAGTGGTTTCTGCAACTTGATCCATTTTATGGAACTACTTAAATTTTCCCTGAGTGTTAGAGAGATAATCTAGGTAAGTAATTAGTGCACTTGGAAGATGGGACACACTGAGTTCCCATCTCAGCTGCAATAAAAATAGAATTCTTTAAAGGAGCATCGAAAGGAGAGAATAAACATATTCTGTGTCACAGTCCTCTTGTGGCTGGGGAGATGGAAAAGGTAACATTTCTCAAATCCTAATATTTTAAACAACATTTTTCATCTCCCATGAATAAAATGAGTGTACTGGGTAAGAGCAGAATTACAAACAGCATTCTTTCACCTCCAGGGAATAATGTTAGTATGAGGGTATCAGGTAAAAGCTGAATTACATCTGCAACTTACTTCTAGCAAAATTCAGTATATTTTACTCACGGATGGCAATGTTACATTTATTTTTCACTTGGTTTAATACCTGTTGAAGGGATGTGATCTACTTCTTGCAGGTACCTGTGAGCCTTTCCTAGTTGCATTGATTTTGCCAGCCATGTGGAGGAATGAACTGTCTGGGGGTTACACCTTACACTGATATATTCTTCCATGGCATCAGAACAGGGAAAGTTTCAGTAGTCCAACAGCAGCTACAAAGCTAGGATGTAAAATTGATTATATTTTTAAAGAGAGATTTGAAAGTGACAAAGAGCTATTAAAATCCCCAGCAGTCAATGTTGTGACAGTTATAAAATTTATTGTATTTGTATAATGCTATTTAATTAGAATAGCTATCAAGAATGTTCCATGAAGTCAAGGATATTGATAAATCAATAGTTGATGAAAATTGCTTTTCCCTAAGTATTCTGAATTAAAATGCAGTGGGAATTCAGACAACCGTACCATAATTTTTCGGAGACTCTAGAAGCCTTTATTATAGCTTAATTGCTTTATTTAATCTTTCTCTTTTCATTAGAGGTTTCCAAATCAGAAAAAGAAGGTTTGAATTTGAATCTCTTGCCTGCAATACTTTATACCACTCTAATGAATCTTCACAGCAGTGATACAATGCTGTTGAGATGAAAAGATCAGCTGAAGTAACTCATTCCTACAGAGCATATAAACTTGTATATGGTGCTAATTTTGACACCCAAGCACTTTTGACTGTAAACTTGCAAACATACTAGCAGGGGAAAGAGTCTTACAAGAACTTTTGTGTCCTGGGGCAAATTTGTGACCTTTTTTAGCAGTAGATTTGCTAATGAATTCAATGAATTTCACCCCAAAGTATTTATGAAAGGCACACAATAACTTTCTATTTCCCCAGAGAGCTTGGAAGCTGAAAAGATTTCTAAGGCCTGAGGAAGAGCTGGGAAAGTAAAAGGAAAAAGGCAAGAGAAGAGTAGCACCAAGGGAGAGGAAAGGGCAGCAATATTTAGCATTTAGACAGGATGGATTGTTCTTTCTGCCATAACCTCCACATCAGCACCAAGGCTCACCTTGCAGGAGGCTGGATCAGCTACTGCCACAGAATACACTGCTGACTGGCACAGGGAAGAAAAAAATGCTGGCCCAGGTATCAAGGCTTTTCTTGTATTTAAAATGCCACAGGTCTGGAATGGCTTTGCTGCACAGAAGCAGTTTAAACAAGAATGTTTAAAGCTAAGTTAGAATCTTTTTCTTGTTCTGAAAGACTTGGAGCAATGAAGATCAGATGGGGAATGCCTTAAGAAGTGAAACTTTCAGAACTTGTAAAGAGGTTTGACCTGAGGAATGAATGGAAGCTTAGTATGGTTTGTATTTATAATGAAAGTTTGTATTTATAATGAAAAGTGAAACTTTCAGAACTTGTAAAGAGTTTGGACTTGAGGAATGAATGGAAGCTTAGTATGGTTTGTATTTATAATGAATCTGTCAACATCATTAACTGCAAGATTCAAATTAACCCTCAGAAAGAATCTTTTTATTTGATTTTATCAATTAATTGAGAAGTAAATTACTCTGTTCAAAATCCATGCCTTAATATACTCATCTCTGTAAGTCATGGAGAGCAGTAGAATTTTTGCTGTGCAGTTGTGGTAGCATAGCCAGATTCAGAGCCCCATCAAAGACTCAGAGCCTCGTGTGTTGCCTCCAATAGATTTGAATCTAGCTGTAAAAATAGAAATTATTCTTAGTAAGGCTAAGTTGCCTAGAAATGGGGTTTCTTAGACTTTGGTTTTGGGGTGTTTTTTTTTTTATGTGTGGTGGTTATTGTTTGGTTTTTGTTTTGTTTATTCCTTTTTTTTCCAACATGGATCAGTTTGTAAAGAGAGGGAACCTTTTTAAATCACTGCCTCCCTTTCCTGCAGCACAACCAGCCAACCAATGGATGGTATCACCAAAACAGAAAGGATGATGATGATGTTACTCCTACAGCTTGTCATCTAAGTTGTTATTTGCTTCACAAACTGAAAACAATAATTTTCAAAGTGCTTATGGATCTTAAATTCCAGGCACAAATGAAGGGAGAATCATCAGTGCTCTGGTGTTCCAAGATGATGTGCTCAGGGATTCCTGCAGTTAAAGCACTCTACATTTACTATAGTAGTACTTTATTATTCTGAATTAATGAAGGGTTCCCCTCAAGAAGAGGCAGAACAGTGTAGCTGGAAAACTGAAGGGACATAAAGAACTTTTCCCTGGTCTGCAATTAATGGTGATACAAGAATCACTGTGTTTAGGGATTAATTTGATAATGTTTAGGTACACTGATGGCTTTTCCATTCCCTGGTAGAGGGATAATTATGGTGAGAGAAATGGAGGCTACAAGCAGTCTGTGCTGTCTAGGGTTCACCTAGTAGTCTTACAAAGCTGAACTCAGCTGCAGTGCTGAAGAGGCTGGCAACAGTTAGGAAGGGACCTGATCTGACAGCCTACAGAGAGGAAATTATCTTCACTGAACCTTTTTATGTGGCTGGATATTTGCATGGATGCAGACTTAAAACCTAGGGCTAAATGCTGGCTACCCACAGTAAGGACAAACGTTTTCAGAGGCCACCCCTCAAACCTCTTGTGAGAAGATCAAGAGAGACACAATAACATGATCTGCATAATTCTCTAAAGCAGCTTTTTGCTTCTGCAGTAGCTTACATAGCCCCATGTAGCCTGACTCCACTGCAGAGGTGGTGACACATCAGAGTCTCAGTTGTGGTTCAGGGCACCTTTCAAAGAACCCACAGCATGTGTCTGAGTTTGGAATTTCATTTCATATTACTCCATATCCCTGTGAGATTTGGGGCTGTGGGTTTTATTTCCAACTCATCTACGTTAACTGACTGCTGGCATCTGTGCTGTAAAGAGTAAACTCTAACCTTAACAATCAAATAACTTGATTAATATTTAAAGAAAATGCTCGATGATTAAACAGCTTGTAAAAACTTTAATGAAGCCATTTGGAAATTAGTTTGCATGTGGCATCGTGCTCCTTAGCCTACCAGCTTCAAAAATGATGTGATTTTTCTCTGTAGAAATACTTTCCCTACAGTGCTGTTTCTTCAGGGTATGAATTACTTTTAAGAATGTGTATTTTCCAGTTCCTGTGCTTAAGCAAAATGAAGGAAAGTTGCTTTACGTTGAAGTTCTCTTTTTCATAGGTCCAAAATAATATTTGTATTCACAGGGGATGTGTGTAAGGTGCTAGAGTATGGGATTCCTTACCAAATGCTGCTGGCAAAGGGACATGTTCTTGATGGAAAGGAATGAGGCTGGAGTAGATCTCCACATTCTCAGTTAAGAAATCACCAAAGGATGTATGCAAAACCATGGAAAAAAAATGAAGATGAAAGAATGAAGTATAGAAGTGAATATTCTAATGAGATTTTTGTATGTGGACACCCAATATTTTCATTATTATAGGGAGGATAGCAGCTAATTAATTATATAAATAATAAATAATGCAGCTCATTATTAATATGCTATAGTTACAAAGCCTACTTTCATTAGTTAACTTGCAGATTTGTTTCCTAGCTGTTTACTGTCTGTCATGTAGCTCACAGCAAAAAGAGAGGAAATAATGACAGCATTTCCATGTAAATTTAAGGGGAGCCATGTGTAAAGAGACTGCAGATTAACAATCTTTTTGGCATGGTGAAGTAATCAGGAACATCAGTTTGAGGGATTTTGTGAAGAAATTCAGCTTGAATGACATGGCAGTGTAATTCCTTTTGCAGAAATCAAGGTTTTCTTGTGTTGTTATGATTCTCATTAAAGCCCTACAGTAAGCAGCTTTAGCTTTCTTTACCCCATTATGCTATTCTACAGGGTTCCATAAGATCTTATGGTACATCTGCTCAAACAATGCATCCGGCATGGATCCAGTCTTAGCTCTGCTGCTAAACACAGAAAATAGCTGTGGAGAGAACTGGAATTCACTGTGCACTTATTGTCAATTGCAATCCATCTGAAAGGTAATAATTAGTACAAATGCTAGACCCGTGGTGCACGTGCAATTGGAGATGAGAAGGGCAGCCTGTTTGTAACAGATGCAGTGGCTCTGGAGGGATCCATTGAATTCACAGGCTCTGGTGGTCCATGGCTTAGCCAGCATGCCCATGATATGTGCAGCCCAAATAATGCCCATTAATGTGCAGGACAAGGCTGAGGGGTTTTAGATTCATAGATAATATGCCTATTAATGTGCAGGACAAGGCTGAGGGGTTGCCTCTCTTCAGGGTGCTTAGGCTAGAGTTGTAATCATAGCTAATACCTAAAAACATGAGCTTTTGGACTTCTAGAAGTGTTTAAAACTGTGACTTACGTTGTTTTCAATATAAATTAAGAGTCTCAAAGCAGAAATGTCTATCTACAATTGCAGGTATCTACTGCTAAAAGTCATATATTAAATGGAGCATAAACCATTCTTGGTTTTAAGTCTGGGCTTACAACCTTTTTATGTCAGTATCATTTTCTTCACTCAGAAAAAACCCAAAACAAAACAGAGACATTTCTATGTCCTCCCTGATTGTTTGGAACAGCTGCAAAATGATGGCTTAAAAAAAAAAAAAGGAGAAAAATCTGGGTGAAATATAAAAAACAAGAGCAAGGGTTTTCCCTTCCCTGACTGTTTTCCAAAGTACTTTTAAGGAAAATTGCCTAAAACAAGGGCAAAATGATACTAATACTACTCTAATACAAATAAATGCTCCCAAATGCTGTTTTATTCTCTGATTCTTGTTATCAGAAGTAGCTGCTGCTTTAGCCCTTTCTGTTGGTCACTGTAAGGTCACCTGGACTCTTTCCTGAGCAGCACTGCCCAAAGGCCCCGTCCTTCTGCAGAGGTTCAAAGAGATTGGAAATCAGGGGCTTTTTGTTCAGCTACAGAAAAGGAGCCATGAGACAGAGGGAACAGTCCCCACCAAAGGTAACCTCTGTGCTCAGCCTCCAGTTACATGGAAGAAAGTCTTTCATGCATGCAGCCTGTTCAAAGCTAAGGAGGCTTTGGACTTCAGTGGATCCTTTAGGCAGAGACCTCTTGTTCTGAAGAGTGCAAGACCTGAGTGCCATGGCTTAGTTAAGAAGAGTTTCCAGTTTACCCTCAGAGTATTAACCATAAAATATGTTCTCTTGCATCAGACAGCTAATGGTGCTTTCTACCTCAGGAGGTAATGCAAAAGCATTCTAGAGTGAAATATTCCTGCAGGAGCTGTGACTGTGGTGTGCAGGGAAAACAGATTCCTCCTGCACAAGCACACGTGCAAAGATGGATTAGACTCTGGCACTGGTGGCAACACTGAGAATGATGTTTTGTAGTTTTTGCTGCTCTGGTAATTACAGAGGACATTTTGCTCTAAGTAGGGTTCTCAATAGGCGAGAAATACTGTTGAGTTTTATTTTAAAAGTCAAGAGACTGAATTGAAAGAGCCATTATATTCTGACTTTTGTGTTGCCTTTTCTTCCTAGAAGTGTAAACTAATTATCTATAAACAACCCAATGGCTGAGAACAGAAAACAGAATCTGTTAACCAGAGAGAAATTAATATAGGCTTTGTGCTTTAGAAATAAACCAGGGCCAGAGCCACAGGGCATCACGTGTCCTGTGTGACTGGAGGGTTTAAGAGAAGGACATTTAAAAACCTATTTCACTTGTGCTGTTGCTCCCTGTATTTGTAGAGGGCTGATCTGGAGTGAGACCCCTTGCCAAACCATTCTGTTACTGGAGTAGAATTTGCAGTGCATTCTTTATTTTCTTATGAAGAGCTGATAGGGGAATCCTGTAAGATGGTCATTTATCTAGAGAAAGGAGATTTGCTTTAAGTCTTGTCTGAGTGTAAATTCTAAAATCTATGTAAGTCTTTTTCTTTCTTTCTTATTATTAATTAAGTTTAGGCCAGCAGAAAAGCAGTAGAATGAGCAAATCACAGTAATGGTGCTTCATACAGTGAGCCAAAAGCTGCCAACTTTTTGCCTTCAGTCCTACAATGCTCCTCTTACTAAACTTTTGATGCTGTTCAGGAACCACTCCTTTGATTCATTGATTATTTTTATTCCTCCTTTCAGTAGATTTAGTCTTCTCCATTGCCAAGCTTTATTCTTAAGTTATATCATTCCTTTCCAATTTGCTTCAGAAGTGAGTCTCTAATTATGGATTGAACTGTATCAAGTCCATAAAGGCCAGTTTATGAGGAATTATAAAGAATGTTTCATGACTATTTTGTCATCCTCTTTTAATGAGTATGATTAATTAGCATTAAATTAATATGCTTACAAACACAACCCTTTTACACCAAACCATCTTTGGGATATAGCTCATTTTGTGATCCAGCAATCAGCTGATTAATCCCTAGCCTATTTCCTTTTGGAAAATGTATAGCTATGTCAAAAATAAGCTAAGCAATCTCTGAAAGCTTAATATATTTTCAATGGATTTCAAGGAGATACTGGCTGAGCCTCTGTAAAATGATGAATTTTAATAATCAGAGATAATCATGGCTGCTTTATAGTGTCAAGATCAAAATTTGAAGCAATCAGTACTGTGTCCATTAGTGAACAAAGCCCAAAAACCAATCTGAAATTTCAGTCCTTCACCATATGTTCATTTGCTCAAGTGTTCCTAGTAAGACTACATGGTTTGCTTACAGACTGGCACACTTAACCCAAGAGAGTATTGCTCTGTTCCTTGGGTTCCTCACTGCAGCTCTACCCTGGAGTTAAAGGAACATAACCAGAGGATAACTCCTAAGTATGATGGGTAATATTTATAGCCACTGGAAAAAATGGCCTCTCTTAAAACTAGAAAACTCTGCTGGTCTTATCTTGGCATTTGAGTGAAAGTGATGGGGGCATTGAGGGAAAAATAGCAAGGAATATATTATTTTCCTGGAGAAAACAGAATATTGTCCAGGCAGCCTTTTCCAGAGCTGGCCTGTAGGCATTTGCACCCACCAAACCAGTCATTTCTATTTATCTAGCAAAACCCCACCCAGTCCCTGACTGTCTGAGCAAAGCAACCCAACTGTGCAGCTGAGGAACCCAGTGTAAAATTTGAACTTTAATGTCTCAGAATTTAGAAGATACTGTTGTTTGTGAGGTTATATTGGCAGCCGTAAATAATTCCAGAGGAAAGCTGCACAGAATCAAATAGCTTTTAATTAGGGGCTAGCAATTTAATCTTCTCCTTCACTAAAGATCCATTGGATATATTGAGCTTCAAAGGTATGAAACTCAGGAGCACTGTATTTGACCTAACCTGTCAATGTGAATGTTCAAATACAGACAGGTCAGTGATGATGACTTAAAAATACTGCCAGAAAACATCATTCATGTTAAAAACAAACAGTAGAAGCACAGAGAGAATGTTTATAAAGACTTAGTGAGAACTGGGATAATTGGATGGAATGAAAGCTACATCAAGGCTGCATTTTCACTAAGTCTTTGTTATCTTTTCTTGTGAGAGTGTTAATGCATTGTTTGTGTTGCTGATTCTGTAAGCTTCAGGTGCTTGAAATCTATCAGTTCTCTTTTCATGGAATGAAAGTGACTGGAAAATAAAGGATACTTGGGGATTATTAATTATAAGGCATCTTAAAATAGGCATTCTTAATAGGTTCTTAAATTCTTATTTAAGTACTGTAGATAAGTTTTCATTGTACAGCAGTATCTGAAGAAAATAATGGTTGTTTGGCTTTTGGTTGTTTGTTGTTTTTTTTTTTTCCAATACCTTTTTTTTTTTATTTAGAGCAGGTATTAAGAAGTACTCTGGGAAATGCAGAACTCCACATCATGGCCAGCAATACCACCTCTATCATTGTACACTGAATTTCACCATCAAGCTGAGACATTTTAACAGCCAGTAAAAAATGCAAAGAAAATTATGCAAAGCAGTAGCGAAAAATATTTGTTTAAAAACAATTTCCCGATATGATCTACATTTTAAAATCTAATTTCCATGGTCTTTGTAAGCTTTAGCTTCACCCTTAACTCACTGTTTTGTCAGTGTGCCTTGCAGTTCACCAGTCCTTACTGAAAGATCTGTCATGTTGCCATAAAAGAGAGAGACTACTTTGGAATAATTCTATCAATGAACTGAAAAGCCCTTGATTTTGGTCAGTAATGAGTAATAGAACTGACTTAGACTGGGAGTGAAGCTGTCTGAACAACAATATTAATTTAAAATGCACTTGAAGTCATACATGATGATGAGAATGCCAAGTGTGTGACTTAGTAAATTTGCTTAAGGAGAAATCTTTGGGGGAGAGAATGAAAGAGACAGTGCTTCTCTCACTTAAACAGCTGCATATGAGAGTAATTTTTTATATTAGAAAAATAAATTAGAAGAATTCAAAGGAATTCAATAATTTTTGACCCATATTGTAAGAAGGTTGAGGATTAAGAGATTATTGGGGAAGAGAGAAAGAAAATAGAAGGAGTGAATAAATCTCCAGAGAGAAACACATAATCCTTTTTCTCTGTATTCAAAGGTAGATTCAGTTTATTTTCCCTATTTTATTTTGGACTGTTGGATGAGAGGAAATAAGAGTAAACATGAAAAAAAATCCAAACAGTACATTTGTAACTTAGTTAATTCTGTAGTTGAAATTAGTGTAACTAAAAATGCCACAGCCTTTCTTTTGCTTTCTCTGAGGCTCTGCATCACTAAATCGTGCTTGTGAATCCCTGAAAAAGCTTTGTATTCAAATTCTAACAGCTGTGTGCAAGGGTAGGAATGGCATATGCAGTTCAGTATTGCTGCAAAATAGAATCTAGTCTACAGCAGATACAAAAGTTATTCCCTTCTGATGCAGTTTGCAGAGAAAGGTTCTCTTTGCTCCAATACTTTCCAAAAAACATCAGCCTTTGCTGGTGTGAAGAAATGTAATTGAGAAGGCTTATCCTGTTCAATAGTAACACTTTATTCTGGACGTACTGACCAGAAAGTTTTTAGTGATTTAAAAGCTGAGAGAGTCTGACAGGTGAACTGATACGGTGGCCAGTATTTTTTCTTTCAAATTGTTTTTGATAGAAAAATGGATTTCTGATTAAATTGAGCTGTGCAAGAAGCAATGACTTTTTCTATGTAAAATTTCCAATGCCTAAGAAAAAAAAGGAATTGCTGAAAAAGATATGAGATTGCATCATGATTGTCTTGGACATACGTTGAGATAGATTTCTACAGCTTGGGGTTCAGGGTACACAGTAATCAGCATGAAAAGGAAAGAAAATGGCGGGAGTGGTCACCAGGGGTGTTCCCCAGGGCTCAATACTGTTGAACATCTTCATCAGTGATGTTGATGAGGAGATAGAAGGTACCCTCAGTAAGCTTGCAGGTGACACCATGTTGGGTGGGAGTGTTGATCTGCTGGAGGGTAGGGATTGTCCAGGCTGGCTTGATGTGCTGAGGGCTGCAGTGAGACCCACTGCCCAGTCCTGCACTTGGCCCACAGCAACCCCAGGGAGCACTGCAAGGCCTGGGGAGGAGTGGCTGGAAAGCAGCTCAACAGAAAGGGAGCTGGGGTTGTTAGTTGAGAAGCAGCTGAACATGAGCTAACAGTGTGCCCAGGTGGCCAAGAAGGCCAACAGCATCCTGGCTTGGATTAGAAACTGTGTGGCCAGCAGGAGCAGGGAGATGTTTGTCCCTCAGCACTGGTGAGGCCTCACCTTGAGTGCTGTGTTCAGCTGTGGGCATCTCACTACAAGAAGGACACTGAGGTGCTGGAGCAGGTCCAAAGAAGAGCAAAAGCTGGTGAATGGCCTGGAGAACAAGTCGTATGAGTGGCTGAGGGAACTGGAGAAAAGGAGGCTGAGGGGAGATGAGCCCACTCTCTACAAATCCCTGAAATTGTAGACAGGTGGGTGCTGGTCTCTTCTCACAAGTAATTAGTGACAGAACAAGAGGGAATGGCCTCAAGCTGCCCCAGGGGAGATTTAGATTGGACATTAGGAAAAATTTTTACACTGAAAGAGTTGTCAGGCATTGGAACAGGGTGCCCAGGGAGGTGGTTGGGTCACCAGCCCTGGCTGTGTTTCAAAGCTGTGTAGATGTGGTGCTTGGGGATATGCCTTAGTGGTGGGCTTGGTAGAGAAGGGTTAATGGTTGGACTCGATGACCTTAAAGGTCTTTTCCAACCTACATGATTCTATGTTTCTGTGACAAGGTCAAATGACTGTAACCTTGTGACAACAATTATACTTCCCAGCTTGTGGAAGGTCTTGAGGAGCAGGGCAGCAGGTTTGTCAGGAATAATAATAAGTTTGCATTACAAGTTATATTCTTATTTCTGAACACTTCCTCCCTGGCCCTGGTCTTCACTCACTAGACTCATTGAGGAACATCACTGTAATGCAGTATTATCATTACAGTAACTGATAAGATTGTAATTGTAATATCCTGTCAGATCTGCACACAGGTAAGGCAGAAGGAACATACACAGGGAGAAAATGGAAACCCAAACATGTGTCCCCACTAACCATAGGTAAATCTCATAGAGGAAGAAAGCTGAGTGTCCTTCCTAAACTTGAGGCATGTCTACATAGATAATTATTTATGCAACAGCTCAGGGCTTGTGTGTGTCCATTCTGATCATCATTCCCCTGAAATCCTTGCAAGGTGACTGTGCAACAGCTTTCTGGGAATTTGGGTTAAACTGACACAAACTGAAATATAGAAACCAGTTCTACTGCTCTAATGACCATGGAGTAGAATTGTGACAATAATCCCAGTCTGTGCCAACAAAACCCAACTTTCTTCACTTGTAAGCTCCTCTTAGTTCTGGGAAGAACCGAGGCTTGGCATTAATGTGCCTTTGATGGAAGAAAAAAAATAGGGTCTAAAAAATGTGGAGGTGAATTTGGCACAAGGGATGATAACTGCCAGCATCAGAAAGAAAATGAGAAAGGAATTTTTTTTTCCTCACAAACCACTCTGGCCATTTCCTTTGCTTCTGGGTTCTCTTTATATTGTACATTTACCTGTACTTCTGGAGAACACAGTCTCTTGTAGCCGAGAGAAATTCCATAGAGATTTAATGTCTGAGTCTTTGGTTTTTAATATTAATTTTCTTATGTCTTTTGGTATTTATTTCTAACTGCAGTAAGGCTTCATAGTGAGTAATGGGGAGAGTGGGGAGCTTGTCACCACCTAAATACAGTTCAAGAAGTTCATGTTTCTGGGAGGTCTAATTGTTCTTTGAAATGTCTCCAAGTCTTTTCTCTCAGTAACTGTATTTCATTGTGCAGAACTGATCTGAGGAGCTAAAATAATCTAAAAGCAATAACATGCAATGAGATGCTCAAACAAAGAAATTTCTGTTCAAAAATACAGCCAATCAGTACTGCTGCTAAGTACCAGGAGCTCCAGGCTCAATAGAAAGGGAGATAAGAGTTTCTGATTCACTTTTCTTCTGTGTGAATCATCACCATGCCAAGTGTTGCATTTCCACAATTGACTATTAAATTCAGCTATGATTAGAAAATGTTTTCTTGACTGCTAAGAAACTATTAATTATGGGTAGTGAGAGAACTGAGTGACATGAGGAACAAAACGGCCTAAATATGATTATTCAATAGGAATAAATGATCTGAACCATGCAATTATGCAAGTGGAGAAGCCACACAGCCTGTTTCCAGGGAAGACAGGGGGAATGCAGTGGAATATTTCAATTGCTACAATTGAAGGCTTAATGTGTACCAGCCATGCCTCCAGCAATGAATGGTTTATTAAAAGGCTTGGAGAAAATTGTTTGTAATGCATTTCCATAAAAATGATTGCTCAAGAGTAATGACCAATTACATGTTAATGCAACTACAAAGGAGGGAGAAGTATCTAAAGAGGCAAATACAGAACTTTGTAGTTAGCAATCTGGATTTCTTTCGAAGACTATTAAAGCTGAATTTTTAAGTTAGCTGGGTAGCAAAATACTGTGTGAACAGTGCCTGGCACAGAAATTAGCTTGTTACATTTTTGCAGGCTGGCTTTCACAGAGAAACAGGTAAGAGCAAATATAACAACACTGGAAAGATAAACAGGAGCTATTTCTTAGATGCAGGGAGGCGGGTAAAGTGAGATGGTCCCTTTACCAGTCCTTAGTGCTCACTGCCATTACATTGTTTTATTGTTAAGGGATAAATTTAGCAATTACTGAGATATTTAGTACCACAAGTTCTTAACAAAATGCTAACCTGAAGTAAAAAGCTGCTTGTGTTTATTAATAACAGGTAGTAATTCCTGTATTGTCACTCAAAGACAAAATGTCTTCTTTGGTCGTTTCACAGGCAAAAGAAAACATAACCTGGCTTTTCAATATCTGGTGCTAAGATAAAATCTGGAAGAAAGTCTGCCTTTTGTCAGAGAAGGGCAGCAGGTGCAGTGGGCTTCTGATGCAAAACTGGAAGAGACTGGCCACAGTTTAAACTCCAGAAATGGTTCATCTGAGAAAACACACCTGCTGTTGTGTCTCCAGCTGTCAGGTATTTTAATGGAAAAAAAAAAAGGAATTAGAAAACTCTACCCAAATCCCTACCTTCTAGGGAAACAAGGGAGTAGATAAAATCTATCAGTTCATTTGAAAAGCTCTATAGGTGAACTGATGAGTTTTTACCCCCAATTTGAAGCATTCCAGAGCCTCAGGGATGCCCCTGCAGTGATGCACAACATCCTGCAAATCCCCCAGTCTAACAAGCAACAGGAACAGGTCTTAGTGGCAACAATATTCAGTGTATTTTCAGTGAGGGTATGAAGTGTGACTAATCATTTTCTTGATACAAAAGCATAGATTTAAGACTTCTTGCACCAGACTTGCACCAATACTGAACACTAGTGCTTCAGAAAGCTTTTATCTCTGCAGTTGTCTGAGGTTGAGTTTATGTGGGAGACTCACACAGCATTTGCTGGAGAAGCTGGTGGCTCATTGCTTAGGCAGGTGCACTCAACTCTGGATTAGAAACTTGCTGGATGGCCAAGCCCAGAGAGTGGTGGTGAAATCCAGCTGGTGACTGGTCACTGGTTTCCCAGTGCTCAGTACTGGGGCCAGTCTTGTTTAGTGTCTTTAGTAATGATCTGGGATCGAGTGCACCCTCAGCAAGTTTGCAGATGACACCAAACTGAGTGGGAGTGTTGGTCTGCTCAGGGTAGAAAGGCTCTGCAGAGGGATCTGGACAAACTGGGTTGATGGATTGAGGTTCACTGTATGTAGTTTAACAAGGCCAAGTGCTGGGTTCTGAACTTCTGTCACAACAACCCCAGGCAATGCTCCAGGCTGGAAAGTTGCCTGGCAGAAAAGGACCTGGGGGTGCTGGTGGGTGACTGGCTGAACCATTGGCATTGCACCTGGCTGCTTCAGGGTTGTACTTCTGTAACCCCACATGAATTGCTGAGTTCAATTTATATTGGAAGTCCTGTGATGAGACATAACAGGTTTTATTTTACATATTGTCAGAGTGCTTACCCTGTTTATCCTCAACCTTTTCACTAACAGTGACTGCACTACCCTCCTTCTGTGGAGCTGAGCATTGATCTCTGTCTAATGCCATGCTCAAATATGTACTTTTCTCTAAAAACAATCACCTTTCTCTTTCTCCCTTGCTGGCTTAAAAGGCTGTACCTACCACAGGTATATATATGTTTCCAAAGTATGTCTAGAACCTCCTCTAAAGTGCAGGATCCACCTGACATTGCCCAACTAGAATATCACATCTATCATCCAGGGCCATTTCTGGAATGCTACAGGCAAGTAATGGGTTAGTAATTTGTATCAAATGAGCCCAGATCTGCTCTGCTTACCTATAAAGAGCCTATTGTCCTAATTAGACCCAAATTTCCTATGAGTGGAAGAACAACAGCATAAGAGTGGAGGTCTCTTTCCTTGTAACCTGGCAGATATATCCCTTCTGCACTACTGGGAAGAGTCTGTCTCCTCTCTCTGACCCAACATAGCACATTACTTAGCAATAAAGGAAAAAGTACAAAGTTTAGAATTTAAAGCCCAGAATAACTTTGTTTTCTGCAGCAATGTCAGTTCAGTGAACTAAAGCCAATCAGGTGCCAACATGAATTGTGCTCCCAGTGCTCAGAACTGCAGACAGAAATGTCTGAGGAGATCCTTTCTGAAAGTGATACAAGAACTGGTCTCAGTGTTTTTAAAAAAGCAATTAGGGAAGTGATGGATCCAAGACAAATCACAGCAAACAGGGAAGAGCCAGGAGGAGAAATGCACTTTGTCAGCAGTGCTAAAGGAAATGTGAGTTGGTGACATTTGTTCTTGCTCTGTCCTAAATACAAAGGCAGCTCAGAAGTGCCCTAGTGAGAGACCAGATCTTTGGCCTTGTCCTGGGCACCTCAGTCAGAGTAAGTTGCTCATTTCCTTCTGGAGGAGAAGTTTTCTCACTAGGTAGCCTCTGCTCTCCTGTGAGCCACTGAATAAGAAGCCACCTCTCAGACATATCACAGAGAACAGCAGTAATTTACTATCACACACTCCTTTATCATAGAATAACAGTAATTTTGGGCTGGGCTCTGAAAACCAGCAAAGGAACAAAGATAATCCCCTCTAATTTCTTTTCCTTCAAGATCTCTTGTCTGTCTTATCTTCATAGTCCAGGTCTTTGGTATATGAAAATCAGAGGTGGTTAGTCAGAATTTTGATGATTTTTTTCAATACTGATAAATTCTATAGGAGTTTGAAGTATGCAGTCATACATACATGAAAATAAAATGACATACATACGTTTGAGTGCATTTTTGCAGGTATATAAATCACTTTTTATTTTAGTATCATCATAGTTCAAAGAGATCTAGAGAGCTTAATGAGGTGAATAAATGCCCAAGTACTTCATGGAATCTTTCACAGACTAATGAGTGAGTGGTCATTTAAAAATTAACAATTAATTATATAGCAAGAAAACAAGTAATGAATGCAAGATGTAGAAGTATTTAATTTAATTAAAACTAATATAAATACTCCACAGTTAAGTTTGAAAATGAAAGCAACTACATTGGACCTTACCATGGTGCTCTGTTACTACAACTCTGCTCAACACTCAGGCTTTGGGGCAAGCCAGAAATGGCACAAATTAGATTCTATTGTGTAAGAGTGAATTTGTCATGCATATGTCATGGCTTGATGATAAAGCTGTAATAACCATCACATTATTTTCTAATTTACAGTTATCAGTATGACAATAACTGTGTGGGCATCCCAGATTTTTAGTTTGATTTGCTGGTTTGATCACATCCATTTTTCTGCCAGGGTCAGCCCCATATAGTGTGTGTTATATACATGGAGAGATCTTGAATTAGGGGAATAAAATATTCCATAAAATGCTAACTCTCCATTTCCATTTTAATGAAAAAGTCTGCAAGCTGAACAAGCAACTCTACATCTACTATACCTGCAGAAAACCAGCACAGCCCATTTATGAATTACAACATATTCAATATTAGACTTCAAAAGGTTCATAGTGATTGAAGAACCAGTGTGGAAAGTATTATAACAATAAAATTGTTTTGCAATTATATTGCTTAATAGCTAAAGGGGAATACTGATGGCTGCTGTTAATCCTTTGAAGTTCATTTAGAAGAAATGAGAAAGGAAAACAATATCCAAAGAAAATGGAGATGAATAGAGGCACAAATGTACAATGGAGCAAGTTCCTTTTTTAAGCAAGTCAAAGACTTCCAGATTGGAATGTAGTGGTTAGAATGGAGTGGCCCAGCAGTGTCACTGCAGGGCTGTGATGCTCTCTTGGTTTTTGAGGATGTAAACCCAGATGATGCATTAAGGTAGACAAGGGGCAAAGTAAATAAGCTGGAAAAGACTGGAAATTATAAAGCATGGAGTAAGATCTGGGCGTGTTCTGAAGGGTGACTGGCTTTTCCTTGGGCTCCTCACACCTTCTGCAGCATTTGCTTGATACCTGTGTGGGAGACTACAAACAATAACTGCAGTTTACAGAAATCAGGGGCAGCACTGAAATCTCTATTTCCACCAGAACCTAAGCCAGCTGCAAATTTCATAACCAATCCCTAATTCTTCTGTTAAACTGGAAGTTTTAAGTCATACTCTGAAAGGAGGGGAGCTGGAGCTATTTCAGATGGGACTGAGAGATGCTGAAAGCAACAGCAAAGCTGGTTAAACCAGACAATTCAAAATATTCAGGCTAAAGTGAAATGGTAGCACAGTACTAATCAAGTCAATTTACAAAGCACAGCTTTGAACTTTTCAAGCTACAAGGGACAGCTCCATGCATTTTTTTTTCCACTCTAACAGCTTCTGAAAAAAGCTTTTCAGAGAAAGTAAATGACAAAAGACTCAACTGATAAAAGTTTCTAGATTAAACTTTGCCTCCTTGCAACAGGGTAATTAAACAATTTCCACCTGAAACTCAGAACATACCCTTTAAAAAAAAAGCCCTAAAAGGGCTTGCTATGTTTTCCTAGCATTTGTTGGCAGAACAATTATCTTTTATATGCCTATATCAATTCCTTTATTTATAAGGAATAGCTAAATCTCCCAACAGTTTTCTGTTGCTGGTTTGTTGTTTGGTTGGTTTGGTTTTGTTAGTTTCTTTTCTCTTAAATTGGAAATTTACTTTGGTTCCACTCTCTGTCTCTCCCTTTATCCACTGAAAATTCCTTACCATGTCTATCATAAAATCCCTCTGTGGTATATTTCAGACACTGCAAAAGAAAAGAGAAATAAAACCCTGTTCAGTGACTACCAGATGAGACTGTGCTCTCTGTCATCACATATGTAGGATGCAAAAAAAGCCCCTATGCTAATGATTTTTTTTTTGTCTGGACACAGTCTGTGCCTATGCTGAAGAAATGGAAATTAGCTTTGGTGCAGCACCTGAGGGTCTGGAATATAACAGTGTTTCCCTTACAAACTCACTTTTTGGGGTATAATGTATAATTTATCAGTTGGGCATCTGCTGAAACCTTGTTCTGAGCTAGGAATGTATTTTAAAACACTTTCCTTGGAAGTCAGTAGATTAGGGGATCAGTACCTCCAGTAGGAGGCAAAATTAACAATCATCCTTATTTTCTTCCATTTTTAGCTAGCAACCACGTCACATTTTTAATTAATTAGCTCTCAGAAGTGACAGCATCAAGAACATCAAATCCATCAGGTCCTTACAAAGGTTGTTTGAAATCACACTGTCCAGTGGGTTGTTGTCAGGTAAACTCTCCATTTAGGATTTTTGCCTGAACTTCTGTGGACTCTTCAGTGAAGCCCCTGGATATACACTTAATATATTGTACAGTTCCTTTCTGAGTGGTAATTAATGCAAAACCAACCAGATCACATCTTTCTACCTGTCAGTGGGATGGAACTGTACATTGAGCAAAATGTAGTTTAATAAGAAACAAATCCAGTGTTGCCTGTATCCCACTGGCAGCATTGAGGATGCCCCTGCCCTCTGGTTAGCACTGGCAGCTGGGAGAAGGGAAGATGGGCAAGAGCACCCAGAGGAACATGGTTTCTGACACTGCAGCTGCCTCCTCATGCTTTCCTCTCATCTTTGCTCCTATAGCTGGGCAGAAAATAGTGAGATTAATACTGAGACTAATAGGGATGGGATAATGTAGGGAAAAAAGGCTGAGGGCTTTAGCCTGGTCTAATAAATCTTTGGAAGAACTATTCAGTTCTTATGGAATAAAATGCAACACTTGGCTGTAAGACCAGTGACTTTTGCTGATAAGAGGGTAGGAGGAAAACCAGACCTGTCTCTAACATAGGAAAGACCCAGCTTTGTAAATTCTGTCAAGTGTTAAAAGATTACTAAGGAAAAAGAAACCCCCCAACTGTTTTGTAAGATAAAATTGCCCTCAATCTGAGAAAGGATGAAAGAAAAACTCCTCCTCACCCCCCCAATAATCTCTACAAGTTGTATTCAGGAGCAATTGTGCACTTGCTAAATTATCTCGAGCAAAAAAAAAAGGAAAATCCAGCACAGCTTTTAAACAGGTCAGCTATTTCAAGCCCTTTTCTGGATTTTGAACTCATTCCTGATTGTTTGCATTTGATATTCTTTTCACAGAAAAGGGGAAAAGGCAGTAATTTTATCCAGTGCTGTAAACAAACTGGCTTTTATTTACATTTGCATCAGTGCAATATTAAAATCACTGCTCTTTCTACAGTGGCATTTTACATGAAGAACTGTAAAACACAAGAAAAAGGTGTGACTTTTATTTCTAGCTTAGGTAAACTGACTGCCTTGAATCATAGTCTAGGGTCTGCCTTCTGGTTTTCTATGACTGCTGCAGTCTGTAGTTCATAAACAAGTTGCTTTAGCTCACAGATACATATTTTAACCTCAAAATACTTCAAAACACTTTCCTAAAATCATAATTATCTACAAATAGTAAAACAAAGACCAGGGTCTTACCTAATGTTAAAAATAAATTTGTATAGTCAGTTCTTTGTGGATTCTGACGAGTGAAATTTCCTTTCAGTTAATCATTTGACTGTTTGCAAAGTCTTGAATCAACAGTGAAAATGTTCAGGCTCAAACTAAACATGGTCTGGCTCAGATACCACACTTTTTTTTATCCCTTATATATAGATTTTCTCTCTGCAAACCATAAAGGATATTAAAGCTTTGACAAAAGTCTAATAGCATCCCATGGCAAATAATCCAGCAAAGATCCCCAGGAAATTTCCCACTGACTGGAAGAAAACATCATCATCCCACACCTTAGGATTCTCCTTATGACTGTAAATGGATATAGAGCTGAAAAGAAAACAAAGGGATGGGGGAGAGGGAGAGAAAAAAGAATGGTGAGTTCAGACCCATTGTTGTGGATTTGGAATCAATAATTGAAAATGGACATTTTTAGGGACTCAAAATGCAGAACAGGGCTTCAGCAGATAGCTGACTGGACTGCAAAGCAGCAGAAGACTGTGAGGGGAACAGTTTATTTTCCAGGTATCACACTGGAAATTGTCTACTGCCAGTCAGTAAACATTTTTATACTAGAAGTGCCATAAAGAATATTGTTTCCAGGCCAACTAAACAGTAAAAGGTGGTAGGTGTATAGGAAAACTGCAGTGAAGATAGATAACCTTGAATTATTTATTTGCCATATGTCTTCAGAGGAGTTCTATATTCACAAATATTCTTGATAAAAAGTGCAGCTTCATGGCTGGGGCTCAAATTGGAGTCACAAATCACAGTAGGTACCAAATCTTCAGCAGCAGTCCTGTCATAAACCACCTTGTAGGTCCCTTGTTGTAGCTTTTCATGTATAGAGCTCTTTGGATGAAGAGCTCAGCAAACCTCGTGGGCAGGGTGAATATTGTCCCTCTGAAAGGAACTGATGCAGCTGTCAAAGGTCATCTCCTGCATCCCAGCCATCAAGAGTGGTTTTGATGATGCCACCCAGGGGAAGGCAGGGAGCTAAAACAGTCTGGGGAGTTTCACAGTTGTGATTTGTCACTAGGACACTAGTGACACTACATATTTGTGCTTTTTTTCTTGTTAAACATTAACCTCTAAGCCTCCCAAACTAATTCAGCAGCATTTGAGAGCTCTGGGGTTTTGTGGATGTTGGTACTGTTGGTCTTTTGTGTTCATTGTCAATCTACTGAGCTTGGCATTCAACTCCAGAAAGTAGCTTGGATGGGTGGAGAATAATTGGTATCTTAAGTATTACAAATTTAGCATTTTTAAAATGTCTTGGATAGATTAAGCTCTTGCATGTGAAGAGTGTAATCCCTGGAGTCTGATGCCTTCCATCTGGAGATGAGGCTTCGAGATCAAGCTCTCTCTGGTTGATTTTTCTAAATGGTTGCATTCATTTAGGAATCTCCTAAAGACATGAAAACAGGATCTCGTGCTTTCAGTCTGTGAAAGAGGCACAAGGATTCTGAAGGCATATGGTGGATCACCAGTAATTACAAGTGGTAATTATCCACTACAACAGAAATGACTCTGCACCAAAACCTGCTCTCTCACTGATTAGCAGCCCTGCAAAACTAGGGAGATGATTTGTGGCAGCAAGTGTAATGAAGTACACCCAAGCTGCTTCCCAAAGGAAATGCTAATATACAACATGTTGCTGACTAAATTTGCAGTCCCCTTTGCACTCTCACTCTCTTGGATCAGCAACCAGCTGTAATTCTTTGCTTCTCTTGTCCTTTACATGATCCAGAAAAGGTTTTGTCATCTCTGGCCTTCTCAAGATTTAGTTAGAGCCCCGTGGAATTCAAGAACTATATTAAGCCACAGATACCTTCTGTGAACTGATGGAATAATTCTACCTAGGGAAATCCTGATGCTGTACAGTTATGCTCTGATTTACTGGCTGCTTTTGTATACTTAGAGGGCACTTTGATTTACTTAGTTTAAGTTGAACCTATTTGGTGGTGTAACTAGACCTGTTAATGCAAAGGAGAACAAAGAAATCTGGACATGGAGTTTAGTGTTCAAATGTGAGCTACGGCCAGTAACTGACATTTTTGTTCAGTGCATTCATCTTAAGGAGAGAAAAGTTGACCAAACCCATCCTGTTATTAATGTAGTTATTTCAGGATCAAATATGGAGTGTCTCATTCTCACTGGGAAGCTTTTCTACTCAATATCCCCCCCAAACCCTGTGATTTTTTTTTTAAGCACCATAGCACAACATATGCTCATTATGCTCACTGTGGTTTCTGGTATAAATCTTTCCAGAACTCAGGTTTCCCTGCAGCTCAAAGTATTTAGTTCTATTTTTTTAAATTTTTATTATTCTGTACTAAGGCTATTATTTCCTTTGCTGGATATTTTTCTTCTTTAATGCTAACTTTTAACCCTTTCAGGCATCTAAAATGCATATTAATTTACATGATAACTTTTTCTATATGTTTTTCAACAGAACAGGATTTTATTCTGTTTATTGCAGTACTTCCTGGCAAGCTTATTATTTGACCTAAAAGCAAAACTGGAAAGCTTAATACTGGAGAGAATCATAATTAAACTTACAGAGCTTTCTGTGCCTGATACAAAGAGGGTTGATTGCAGTTCATTAACAAGCAGTTTGCAAGACTTTGATACTAAATTTGAAACTTTATTTTTTAGAAGCTTTCTGTTTGTTGAACTAGTACAAGAAAAAAAAAAAAAAAGGTTTATTTCTGTAAACTTCTATCAGAGGTGGATTAGGCAAATCCCCAAAATAAATACAGTGGAAACCAGTTTTCAGGGGTTGATAAATGAACAGAACTATGGCAAAGATATGGACTGTCTGCCACACATAACGAGATAAAGGAAGGATAGAAAGAAAATGTTTTTGCTGTCCTTAGTGAATGCTTGATGGACATATCACACAAACACTTGTCCCAGTCCCTACTATCTGTGTGTAAGCCTGCTAACCTCTGCCTCTCCTTCAGCCTGCAGTTAAGAATAATAATACTTGCTGCTTCTTAGAAGAATTAACCAGCACTTTTGATATTTGAAAACTATTTGACAGACCCCTTTTTCTTTTCAGTTCTTCTGTTCTTCCTTGAGCAAAAAAACAATGGCCAAGTTGAAGTGCTTTCACAGCTTTCTAAAGGGAAATATTTGTTTATACAATTTATTTATACAATAAATGGTAAGGTAGGGTGGTAGCTTTTGCTTGAAACAAAGGATTCACAGCTTGTGCCAGTAGCACCACGCTGCTCATTCTGCTCCTTCCCTCTTCTCATCTGTCAAGTTCTTTTAAGGATGAAAGCTCATAATGAAGAATGTTTCTTTCTGGATAGGGATATAATACCAAAGATCTCCATGACAAGCAGAAGTGCTATTGCAATAGAAATTGTACAGTCAAGTTACATTTTAATTAATTACTTTTTACATCTTCAGTTATTCTCAATGAAAATTTCATTTATTCAAAAGATTTCTTTCTTCCTGAAGATTTTCCCACCCTGTGAATATAGTACAATGTATTTTTCTTCCTTTTTTTTTTTTTTTTTTTAATGAAAGCATTTGAGATTAGAGCAAAGATTTTTCAGGAAGTCATAATAGGTTTTTAAGAAGAAATCTGGAGGTGAGGTTAAATCTTGTATCCTACCTTTTGTTTCTGGCAAGGTCTGAAGTGCCCAGGGCTAGTGTGGCACCATCAAATAAAGAGATGTTAATCAGTTGTAACGAGCAGAACAGCACAGAGATGCTTGGGTTTGATAGAAGCCAAAGTTATGCAACACATGGAGCAGATGAATTTTAGACAAAAAGGCAATAAAGTGAAGAAAAAAATGTGTGCAAACAGCAGAAAAAAAATTCCAATATAATGAACTGAATTACTAGAATACAATTAGAATAGAATGATTAGAAAAAAACCAACAGTAAATAAACTTTTTTTTTTCCCCTTTCCTTCTCCTTCTGTCTCTATAAATAATGTGAAATCAACAGCTTCTTGTCTTTGGAGATGAAGATTTCTTTCTACTTGCTAAGCCAAAGGGCTTCCTCTTACCCAGTGGCCTCCTTCCAATTTGCTGCACTATCAACACTACATAACACTGCACAGAAGAGAATCAGGAACAATCTAAGGAAAAAAAAAATCACACCTGAAAACACAGGAAGGTCAGATATTCCTTAAAATACTTTAATTGAATGATGTGGGTTCTCCCTCAGGTGATAAATAATTATAGGACTACATGGTGATTTCATTACCTGCTAATTAAGAAAAATAAAACAGGCCAGGAAAAAAAAAAATTTAAAAAAATATATATATTCTGGAGATCAAGGTTATTTTTAAGAGTGAAAGAAGGTTATTTTCCTTCACATTATATTTATATAGAAAAAAAAGTTACTATACTGTGTTAGAAAACTTGAGGCTTTCAGGGAAGGGGATTGTGAAAACACAGGAGATAAAAAGGGGCTGTGAGTTTGCAAACCAACAAAAGCACATTGGAAATAGAGATGGTTTCCAGGCAATTAAGGGCTAACAAGGAAGAGAAACAGCAGCAGAAAGGTTTAGGACTAGAAGCAGCAGCCAATTGCAACAGTAGCTTCAGATTATAACTTATTCCTGACAATATTTGCAAATATTTAGAGAACTAAGGCACAAGAAACTTGGTTTCCACAGAAATAAACGTATTAAGCTTCCTATTTATACAAGTGCCACAGAGAAGATGACTGCTGAAGTGGCTAGCATTTTAACCTTCATTTTTCTGAATATCCAACACTTGATTGTCCTTGTCCATATTGCATCACAGCCTTGTTTCAGTGCACTGCCAACTGTGCTGTTGGGTGCAGTTGTAGAAAAAAAAGGTCTAGCAGCTATTTTAGAAACTGACTTCTAGATGGGATTTCACTCTGTTCTTTTTATTCTGTGTCATGTGTATTTGCTTCATCTCATTTCTGTCTTTTTTTTGCTCCTTCCTAGGCTTTTTTAGCCTTTATAAACTATTGCAGGACATTTGATTTTGAAGTCTTTATGCCAAACTAACAGTAACTGTTGTTGTGTGTGAGGCTTTTACCAGTTCAGTGTCTGGGTGATGACAGATCTCAGAGCACCAGCCATGCTGGGAAGGTAAAGCTTCCTTTATTAAAATCTCTTTCCCATTTATGAGGAAAAGCAATCTTTAATTACCTTGTTCTAGGTAAATACTACCCTATTTTTATCTTTAGCAGAAAGAAATCCTGATTAACAGCAACTTAGATGGAAACTTGGACTTAGATTTACATGTAAGAGAGAACTAAGGCTTTCAAAGTAAAATATGTTGCATTTATCTGAGGCTTGTTATAGGAATGTTTCATTCTGAAACTACTGCTATTGCTTCTACACGTCTAATTGTCATAAATCTATTGGCAAATATAATGATTTTTTTTTCCAAAAAGCCTGTCCCATTTCTTTGAAAGAAATGAAGCACATCAGCAGAAAACAGATGGCTGATAGTGGGTCATCTGTGACAGCATGTGCTGCATTCTGTGTTATGATATTACCAGGGTCTGCCTGTCCTTACTTATAAGCTGATCATATCAAAAAGCACATAATTTACAGATTGATGTGCCTTCAACAAGGATTCTTCCTGGTTGCCATATCAGAACTGTAATGCAGCTCAGTGTTTCTGACTTGTATTCTTTCCAAACGTTGCCTAAAGAGAAATGGTTTGTGCTTCTAGAGCAGCCTGAAGTCTGTCCTCCCAGTTAGTGAGCATTTAGTGGCTTCATCAACTGCCCAGATGCACATAGTGCAGAGAAAAGAGAAACAAAAAGTCTACCACCACAACAAAAATCAAATAAATATAAGTAAGCTGTTACTGTATGAATATGAATAGCTGGATTTCTCCTGCCTTGCATCTCTCTGTAATCACACCTACACAAAATAGACCTTATAAATTCAAACAGTGCTGTAAAAAATATGTGGCTTTTCTGCATAGAAAATATGACTGTAAAAGTTACAAAACAGTGATGTATCAAACCACCAACCCTCTGAGTTAACAAGAAACAAGATAAAAGGTCTCCAATTGGTATCTGCAGGAAAAAAAAAGAGAAATTCCTGTATGTTATTTGAACCAAACCTGCTGCATCATGCTAATTAAACAGCCCAGGCAGAGCACATCAGTGACTAATAGCACCTGATCTTTTGTGAAGGCACCTCCAGGCACCCAAGAAATGCAGTAATCCCCAAGATACATTTCAGCTAAATTTGCTTCTTGAACAAAAAGAAAATGGTAAAAAGCAAAAAGAAAACAAAATGTAAATGTAGATACTGTGGCATTAAGGGAATTAGATGTGCTGTGTGTGTTAATATTTCTCTATCAGCCTGGATCATCTTCTTGCCTCCCTGCTGCTGATACCTGAGCTGAGAGATATCACCTGCTCCCAGCTCTCACAATTCTAGACCCCACCATCCAAACTTCTAAAATGATTTAATGATTTGTATTTAATAATAGTGCATTTTCTTTCTTCATATAAGGCTAGATGTTTCTTCATATATGGCCAGGATACCATCTTTACATTATTCTTCTTCATTACCTTTGTATTACCCTTCCCTTTCTTATTTGTGAGCCACTTGCCTCCAGTGCTACTCAGAGCAATGTTGATAAACATTATCAGAAACAGTTCCACACCCTTCCATGTGTGTGACAGTTCTTACCATTAGCCCAGGGTGATGAGACCTTGGAATAAGGATTTTCAGTGGAAATGATACATCTCTTCTGAAGGACAAAGATGGAATTAAAGTGTAATTGCAAGTGTTCCATGACTGTAGGGAAAAGGGTTTAAGGTGCTCTTGGAGGCCCAATTCCATCCACAACTCAGGTCTGTTTGTACAAAAATGGCAAAATGTGGTACTGTGGGAACTTAATTTATGCTACACATACAGAATGCAAAGAATAAATGTGATCTGATGTGCCCATAAGAGGCAGGGAAGGTGATTACTGGAAGGGTACGTGGTCTTAATTAAAACCCCCTTTCATAGTGAAATTGTTGGGATAACTCCAGGATGAGATAATGAAGCCCTTCCACCACATTTCTCTTTTGCAGTAGCTATGCTCTTGTAAATAAATGACATTTACCTGTCAGTTGAATTCTGTGTCCCTGTAGATAAAAAGATGTAGCCTGATGGTTCCCTGCACTGAGGGACCCACAGTAGAACACTGCAGCAGATTACCACTGAATGACTGTGATTTACTGTCATTCTGCTTGACTGCTCTAGATGAGAAACTGCCTCAAACTATCATTAAAATGATGAGTATTTGAAGTAACTCTACTGATTCAATGCAGTTGTTCCAGATTTACACTGGTGTTAACCAAAAAAGTAGAATATGACCCAAACACTTTAAGTGATGTTTCAAAGAGCCTAGTTAGCCATGAAAATCCTTTGCCCTACATCTAGTAGAGGTTAAGTGGAAACAGTTTGCACTAAAGCTTTATTGAATCATAATTTTCTTAGAATCACACAGCCCATAATACTCAGGAGAAGCTTAAGACTGACATAGCAATAATTCTGGGGAGAATAAAGAGGAGTGTTTCTGGCAGGTTGAGGGAGGTTCTCCTCCCCTTTCACTCTGCCCTAGGGAGGCCACATCTGGAGTATTGTGTCCAGTGCTGGTCTCCCCAGTTCAAGAGG
>JAOEGS010009858.1:11246-31525 GCA_025447755.1 Corythornis vintsioides | reverse complement strand
CTGTGAGGGTGTCAGAGCCTGGTCCAGGCTGCCCAGAGAGTTGTGGAGTCTCCTGCTCTGGAGATTTTCCAAACCCACCTGGATCTGTTCCTGTGTGGGCTGCCCTGGGTGACCCTGCTCTGGCAGGGGGGTTGGATTCAATGATCTCCAGAGGTCCTTCCAAGCCCCACCAGTCTGTGATTCTAACAGAAAATGATGAGTATTTAATACCAGCCAGTACTCCATCTAGGGTTTGACTCATCCTAAGGTTGTAGTAAATCTCACTACACCTGTCTGCAGCCTGAAATACTGATGGTTGAATAACAGCCTTCCATTTGCTGGTCCTTTTCCTTCACAAATCCATAGTTCTACTCACACCATCCCCCTCTGGGATTTAAATCAACTTTTCCCTGAGTGTGAGATGGTTAAATGGTTCTGCAGCACCCTAGAGTCTTCTCTGAAATCCCCCCAAAGGAATTTGAGTGAAGGGGTGGAGGTACAACATCATTTTGCTTAGCTGGCAATGAAAGAACATTTCCAGCAGGGTCTTATTTAGTATTCAAAGTGCTTTTCTCTCCTGTGGCCTCTGTTGTTGACAGTCCTGGGACTGATGTGTTCCAGGGTGGTGTGTCCAATTTTGATTCACAGACAGCATTCCTAATTCACAGGAGGCAAGTTCACAGGCAGCTCAGGACTGCCAGAGGCAGCACAAGGAAGCTCTAAGTGCCCAGTTGTCCTCATCTGGAGGAAAAGAGGCTGTTTTTCCTTCCTTGTCAATAAAACAGGAGAGAACACCATTCTTCCTGCTGGCCTGTCAAGCCTCAACTGTTCTGTGGAACTGCCCTGTTTTAAGTGTAACAAGATGTAAAGCTCACCTAGGAATGTCAGAGGAAGGCCAGAACTGACAGGGTGCTAGTGGTGATATGCTGCAAAGAATCTGAGGTATTGAGAGAGCAAGAGAAGCTGGAAGGAGCCAATATGATTTCGACCAGATCTCATTCTCTTTACAATAGAATGTGTATGAGCCACATGCCTTTGTAAATTTTATCAGGCACAACAGAATTACTTTTGATTTTTCTTCTATTTTTCCTTCGTGCTACCTCCCTAAAATAAACTGTCCATGATACAAAAGTAATTTAATGAAGCTGAACTAATAATAATCTTTATTCAGAAGTAAGTAATCAATGAAGTGTGGGTACTCTTTGTCTGCTGATAGATCTGTTTGTGTTTAAAATATCATATCTAGCCAGAGCTAAGCCTGCTGCTGGAGGATGCAGCAGGGACTGGAGCAAATGGATGGTCTATTGCCAGTACTAAAGTGCTGTGCCCAGTTCCCAACAGCAGTCTCAGGCTTTTTCACTTCCACAATGTTTTCTGTAGGAGATTTGAGACAGAGGAGTGGTCCAGTCTCCTTGCACACAACTCCAGCACCTTGAGGAACTTGTATTTTCCTTTTTCTGTGCTCTCCCTCACTCCTGCCAAAGCCTCTGTGCAGTGAGGAGAGGTGATCCTTGCTGAGTCCACAGTGCAGTGGTACCTATAAAAATAGTTTTCCATTTCATGTACCTTTTAAAAGTGTAGTTTGTTGATCTTCTAATCAGATTCTGATGGGAATATTAAAAAGTTCAATGCTTTGAAAAATAGATTGGAAACAAATGCAAACAAAAGTGGCCACATGAATTCTAACAGAGCTGGATGGCCTTATCTCAATCCTGACCTGGAACAGCATGACCTTGATGGCAGTGCAAGAATTCCCTCTTTAGCCACTTTTTTCCTAGGAAAAATAGAGCACTGTTATCTCAGTGTGTTGCAGGTGATATGAAGCAAAATCCTAAGGAAAGTATAATTAATTTTGAACTATTTTATGTTAGCACTTCAAACTGCCTATGGATTTTTCCTCAGAAATTGGCACTTTCAAGGGTGGGTTACATCTTTTTTTGCCCCCCCAGTGAAGACATGCCCAGTGTACTCAGTTTACTTTGTGCTTCAGTTGATAACATAACTGGTATGGGAATGAGATTTCTAAATCTCAGTACCCCTATCAATTTTTTTTTTCATGTGCCCACCAAACAGATGATAAATTTTGCCTCTTGCTAATCTGGATTTGAGATCAGTCAGTAATCTAAAGAAGAAAATCTTTTTAATCTCCTGAGCTGTTCAATCCTACCTACATTGCATTATTGAAAAACATATTCTATACTTTTCTTTTTAAAAAATAGAAAGGTTAGGGAAAAAATGACTTTGGCATTGTCTGAATGAAATACTATCCTGATAACAGAGCTTCTCTCACAAATATTAGTTCCACTTCTATTGCTTCATAATAAATGGTTGGAGCTGTTGCCATGGCAATTTTCATTTTTAAAAATCTAGCCAAGTGAAGACAAGAAATGCAGCTGTTATGGCAAAGCCCAAAGTAAATCCAGATGTGAATTTTATGTTCTAGTGTTGGCAGTAATAAAGTCAGACACGAAACATGTTACATGTTTTGTCTTGATAACACTGGAGCTGAGGACGGGGATTTAGGGATGTTCTGAATTGTAGGTCTCTGTTCCTGATCCAAATATAGCAAATGAACAGAATGATATTTCACCTTAGGGAAAGACACTTCACTTGCTAGAAAAGCTGGTCAGCCTTGTAGAGAGAACAGCAGGAATATTCCTGTAGGAGTAAGGTTTGCCTAAAGCTCTCCTCGTTTACCTTTCTGATAATATGCTAACGTTTTGGTTTTTACAGTTTATAAACAGAAAAATCCAAGCCATTGTCAAAAGTTTTAAATTGCAGTCTTAACCAATTCCTTCTTTCCTTACCACTCTGTAGCCTGGAGTTCTTGAAAATCACTGCTCTACCTTTAATGTTGGTTACAGAATATTAAAACCAAATTACTGAGCAATGCTCTGCAAAGAAGATGTAATTCAACAAGCTGCAACACATGTACTAAGAGTCATCCACTGGAAAAAAAGCACTGTGTTGGGAAGGTATAGTGCAATTAAATCACTTTAGAAACTATTTAAAGAGAACACTTCAGAGAAGGTGATAAGGGGAAAGGGTCTCTGCTTATTTCAAAGTGAAATTTGGCATTGTATCTCTGGCAAATGCTGACTGGATAGCAACAGCCCAGAGCAGGAGCAAGAGAGGTGTTCAGAGACAAACTGTGCAGTGGGACAGAGTATGGGCTTTGGGCAGGACAGCAGATGGGTTAAAAGGGGGCTTTGCATTTGTCTTGTACCTTTTATCCTTATCACAGCATGATCAGCAAAGAATTTTTCCATCTGGATGTGTGCAGACTCCATCGAGTGACCATCATATGCCTTGGTGCTCATGGGGGACTTCAGTAACCCTGTGAGGAAAGGCTGAGAGACCTGGGTCTCTTTAGTCTGGAGAAGACTGAGAGGGGATCTGATCACTGCTTGTAACTATCTAAAGGGAGGGTGTCAAGAGAATGGGGCCAGTCTCTGTTCAGTGGTGCCCAGTGGCAGGAGAGGAGCAATAACACAAACTAGAACATAGAAAGGTCCACCTAAACATAAGGAGAAGCTTCTTTACCTTGAGGGTGATGCAGCACTGGAGCAGGTTGCCCAGAGAGGTTGCAACTTGCTTGGGCAGGGCAAGTTGGACTGGATGGGCCACAGAGGTGCCTTCCAACCCCTCCTATTTTATCTGATTCTGTGATTTCTGGATAAACATTTAGGATTCACACTCATTCCCCCACTTTATTTTCAAGTAGATGCTTTCTGGAGACAGACAGTTCCATGGGGCAAAACATTAATAAAATGAAAATCATTGTGACTAGCTTCATTGCCCTCCTAATGACCAGAATGAAGCAATCTTGCCTCAGAAACTTTTGCATTCACCTCTCTCTTACAACGTGCAACACAAACCCACTTTCCTAGCTGTGGGCTGAACCCTGCCAGCTCTAGAAAGAGAATGTAAAACTGTGACCATCCTAAAACGATGGCTTAGAGATACCTCTGTAGGAATAAAAATAGTATAATAAAGAAGATATACACTGGTAAGTGGTCCAGGAGGCTGAAATACTTTCTTTTCTTTTTTTTTCAGGAATATTTTCATCTACCTATAAACCTTTCTCACTCTGAGGCAGAGAGCAGCAGTCTGCTAGGCACTCTATTATTCTCATCTCTCTCATTATCGTTTCTGGCTGTGCTTGCTACGGATCAGTAGAAGAATGTAGAAAGGAAGAACTGTTTGATTTCTTTTCAGTGAGTATAAATATGCACTGAATGGGGATACAAGATGAAAATGCAGTGTGTATAAAAATTATTTCACTTCTGTGGGATTTTGTAATGGAGAAATTATTAAGGGAAAATGGTGAATAGCAGTTACCCGATGTATTGTTGGAACGCTGTTTTGTTCAAAGTTTTAATTATATTGAAACCTTCCTTTTCAAAATCTAAATTCTGATGTCACTAAGTGTCCCTAGAAATGTGGGGAAATTTCATTATGAATCCAAAAATCGTGCACATAGTCATAGTACATTCAGAATATGTAGATTATTATCATTACCAATTAATTAGGGAATATCAAAGTGCCCAATACATTAAGAAGAAACTGATAACAAGGCTTGATTTTTTTTTTTTCCCTTTGGTACAATGGTCTTTACAGGAAGAAATCATAAGTCCCAGTTGCACAAATGCAGTAGGAGTGAAGAGGGTTTGTCACACTGTCCTCTCTCAGGGCCACTCACACAGCTCCTGCCCTGAGTGTTTCTTGTCTTTCAGTAGCTCATACTTGCAGTATGCCAAGCAAGGCCCTAATTTGATTTGGGTGGGGTATTTTCTTCTCATGGTTTGTGACTGTCAGAATGGCACTGTTTGCTCTACTTTTCCATGTTGCATTTGTAGTTTTCCTGAAGACTTTTCCTTTTTAAACCCTAAATACCTTTATGCTTCTCTTGGACAGAAACCTTAGACCCACATGTTTGCAAAGCTTTCTCACTGGACCACTTCAAAATTCAGACTTAGATCTCATAAATCTCTTTGATTCAGACAAGATCTCATAAACTTCATCAACTAAAAATCTTCTGGCATCTCACTTGTATTAGCCATGTGCCATCTAAAAATTAGATATTGTCTTTATCCTGCAATTGCTCCTCCCAGGCTGTGCCATCTACTGTTTCACCAACCTTCAGAACTGAGCAGCAGCATCACTCTCTTGTCCTCATCATCTCTGCTGTTTCACAACATAATAACAAAGAGGTGTGTGTATCAGAAATAAAGACAGGGTACCTCTTGGCTTTAGGGAATGAAGGAGATTAGGTTAAAGAGTTTACAGCCCTACCTTATGTTTAGAGGTAATTGCTTTCCATCTCAGATGGCAGACAAAAGGACTGGTGACTGTAGCAGAAGGGATGGAGCAGGTCATGCAGTTCAGGGGAATGGGTAGAGCAAGATAGAGATGGTGACCCATGTCTGTTGAATAGATAAAGTAAGAAAAGAAATAAGATTGAGCTCAGAATAAAAGCAACTGGAAAGAGTGGAGCTATATAACCACTGGAATAAATTCTAAGAATATAAATGTGCTCTCACCATTTTAGCAGCTGTGAAATTCAGTAGCTAGAGGTATGGAGACTCTCCTGCTGCTGTGCCTGGCACTCGAGGAAGGCAGCTGCATGCTACTGTGAACAGTTACTCTCTCTTCAAGTGACAGAAGAAAACATTAAAGTTTCTAATCTAGAAGCTGCAACATGCACTCTAACATAATGGCTTGGTTATGGTATGAAAAAGTAAGCTTAAAAATGAATTAAATTTGATTAAAAGACACAGTCTGTTACCTGCAGTGTGAGCAGGTTCTTCTTTCATGTAATCACCACCTTTTGATGGGAGTTTACCCTGTTGTAACAAAATCTCTCTCTCTGGGATAGCTACACTCTTCTCTACTGTATTTCTGGAAAGAATTCCAAGAGTGGATAGGCATTGGTGGACACTCAGAAAAATGAAGTGGCAAGCTGTCCATCACCTTTCTGATACATGTTCCTCTTTTGTCTTCCCTGCCAAGAAGACTTGAAAAATATGTTGATCTACTTCAAGTAGCAGACAGACTCCTATGTGCAGTATCTCATCCAGAGAGGATGAAATGAGTTTTCTTTTGGAGCACTTCAAGGGAAATGGTATCAATTCATTCATGTTAACTAAAATGGAGCTGTCTCTGTGAGCAGAATTAGACTCTGTGTGTAATTATCTTGCTCTCAGAAAACCTTATTCACTAGAGAAAGGTTATTTGGCTAAGAAAAAACATCTGGAAGAGCTCAGACCCCAAGCTGACTCGTACCAGGGTGTACTTCAGTTCTGAAAAGTTCCCAGTAGAAATCTTTGAAATGAAGAGGCTTTGATGCCAATTTGGTCATTTGTACAGCAAACGTAGCTAAATAATTGCCTCTTAGATGGCATTTCCAAGCACTGCAAGCAGCCTTCTTAATTGTGAACTTGCATTTCCCATTTGAAAACGGTATGAGTTTGTTTGTGCATAAGGGGACAGAAATACCTTCAGATAGTCTGAGTTGATTGGGTTTGACAAGTACAGCCATTCCCAGATGCTTTGAGCAAAGCTACGTTTTCCTACATCCCCGAGGGCAGTCTGTGTAACAGTGCTCACTGAAACCTCTTCTGGCTCAGCAGCCTGCTGCTTACTCACAGAAACTGCATAAACAGAGCCAATTAGACAACAAAGAGCTAGCAAGACCTTTAGCATGTATTAACTGAGAGGTAAGTGGAATTTCAATGCTCAGCTGATAGTGCAAAAAGGGATATGTTTAAAAAGTGAAAAAAAATCACCCCACAGTGATGGGAATTACCTCCTGAAAACACTGCTCCAAGTCTTCATTTTCATACTGGAATTCCACAGTGTTTTACCCACTGTTCTGTACAACCAGACTCGTGGAGGAAGAAAAAAAAAAAAAGGAAGTTTTACTAAGCAAGGACACCCTTATTTTCTGGGAAAGAAGCTCCTCTAAAGTTGCTGCTAGGAGAAAGTTTTGGTTGGTTTTCCAGGGCTCCCAGCTCCTGCTCCAGATGGTCAGTGACGTGAAGCTCTGATTATTGTCAACAAAGTAAACTGGGACTAAGCCCTTCCTCAGAGGTAAAAAGAGCAGATGAGCAACCATCAGTTCATTATTGTAGAAATAATAGAAAGGATTCCTTATCCACCTTTTAAAATAAGCCACTAACTTGTTGCATAATTACCTCCTTGCTCTGTTGATTTTGAAGTAACTGTGATTTGATTGGTTGAATGGCTGCTTGGTACATGAGATTTTCTAACAATACAGGGAAAAGAAGCCACATTCATCTTGAGAACCAGTAAGTGAGAAGTTTGGGCTGAGTTTCCATCCAACATTTTGCTTGATTTCAAGTTTTCAGGTAATTTTATTTTACTCCCTTCCTGCTGGGTCGCAGTCATCCCTTCAACCCTTCCCATGTCTGTTGTGTTCCAGTGCTGGTCTTACTTTGATGTACAAGTTCTAGGTCATGTTTTGGGGAGGCAACCACTGCTCAGATGTTGCCCATGGAAGCTTCAGTTCCTCCAGTTGTGCCAAATTAATTTACATAAAAAGATCTGGGGGCAGCTCCCTGTGTCTCTGGCAGAATCTCATTCCTCTCATAATTCCACCTGTGTCTTTAAGCAGGAAAATGTTGAATATGTTCATCCTTTTTCCTTTTTTTGTCCTCTGTCTGATGCCAGAGGTGCTTCTGTTTCTCTTCCTTGGCCAGAAGCATGTCCCTGGGCACACTTCACAGTAGCTGACAAGGAATGAGGTACTGAGATTAAACAGTTTTATGTGTAGGTACACTAAGGCTCTTAACTGTGTGTGCATAAGGACCCACTCAGGAATAGAAATGGGTTTTTTTACACTATTACTACATACTGATATGCCTACAGTGTGTGAATGACATCTTGTCTGCCCTCAGATACATGTTGGAAATAAATAGAGGTAGAATAAGTTTTCATTTCAGGGGCTGAAATAGTATGGTAAAATACACTAAAAGAACTGCATGAAAACATGTTTTTTTAAAAAAAGGCTAAAAATATAAAGGCTATAGAGAAACAAACTTCTTTTTTTTCTTCTGTGATGACTCAATACTGAAGCAGTCAGTTTTTGCTGGTTGTGCCTAATAAATCCCAGCAGGGGGTCTGTGGGCTGACAGACTTCACCATGTCCTTGGACTGAATGAACTCCAAGTTAATACAGATAAGGAGGAAACTGAAACAAAGGCTGATAGAAAAATCCTTGTGTCTTTGTTGATTACACATGATCCAGAAGCTTTTTGGGTGACATATAGAAGCCCACAATGTCACTTTTAAAGAGCACTTCCTACTTGTAGCTGCAGTCTAAGGAAAAATACAACAGGAGAATGTTCAGCTCTCTTTTCCTCTGCAAAATTTGTTATTCAGAGGATGAAAGTGTGGCAAAATCCATGCAGAATAATGCTGCAAAAGTGGGAGGGCAAAGGAGCCAAATTAGAGCCAAAGTAGAGACAGGACCAAAGAATCAAGCTTAAAATAATCATAAAGGGAGCCTCACATCTCCTGAGATATGCCTCAAGGAGACACCCATCACAGCTTTCAAAGCTGGTATTAGCTCCTGCCAGTCCCAGCTCCCAACTTCGTTCTTCAGCAGCACAGTTACAATATCTGTGCTTGTCCTTTACAGAACTACTGATTTTCATATTCAGTACCCAAGGAATCACAATTAGAGGTTGTGAATAACAGGCAAGTGACACTTGCAGACAATGGATAGGTACCTTGCCAGGCCAGGGCCCAAGTGAGCCAAACTGACCATGTTTCATTATTCTTTACTGCTTTCCAGAGCCTGCACTGCCTGAGCAAGATTAAATAGCTTTGCTAAATTCACTCAGTGCTAATGACCTGTTCAGCTACTTTTCACTCCTATCTCAAGCTAGTCAATACTTCTCCTACAAGTTCTTCCACCCTTTTTTCATCATGTTTCTCTGCAAATGGGCAAAAACTATGCCAAGTACAAAAGTATTCACTCAAAATATGTGTGGATGTTTTCTTCAGCAAGTGACATACCCTATGAAGACAGAACAATGAAAAAGGAATGAAAGTGAAAATAGAAGTAAATCTTATTTGTTCAAAAATATCTTTTTTTTTTGTGTTCAGCCATATGATACAGTCTTAATCACACACAACTCCAGCTGAAGATATTGGGATTTTAGAATGTGGTGTTCATCTATTAAGTGCCCCAGGCACAGAAAGTTCATTATATTTGTTTGCAAAGTTTTATCTACAAACCTAAGCAATGATAAACATTCCCAGGTCTGAAATCTAAGAGTGAAATAGATCACCTTGAATGCTGCATCCTCCAGCATGAGTGCCTGTGCATATCCAGAGCTGAACTGCTGCTTTGTGTTCAGGAAATTGGATGGCAGAAGGTTAAATTCATAGCTAAGAGATCAGCTTTATGTGAGCTGAAATATTTGTAAGCTAAAGATTGTTAATATTTTTAGAGGAAAAAAAAAAAAGATTAATGGAAACCCAAGAGTTATAAACAGTGGTAAAAGAAGTTATCATCTGGAATCTTTTAGGAAAAGAATCACTGCTTCAGAGGCCAAACCTTAAGAAAGCAAAAGAAGTCATTCTATGCAGTATAGATTATGATACAGTGATACAAGAAACATCACCTTAAATGATATCCTTTCATCCTGGAAGCTGCAGAATCAACTCAGATAAACTTGTTGGTGATGTAGCTGGAGAACTGTGAATGGTGACAAATTTGTCACAACTGTGAATTGTGTCAAAAATAGCATTGCAAAGATCTTTCCATACAAGGCTGCATAATCTGTTGGCTAAAATGAAATTCCAAATAGTGAAACAACCTCCAAGCATAAAGACTATAAGCATATTAAACAAACTCAGAAGAAACTCAAATATCTTCTTTTTCCTATTTGTTTAACCTTAGCATCTATAAAATACTTCTACAGCTGAAGCTTGTGCTGTGAATAGACATAGAAAGTGGACACAGGTGCCAGGGCAGTTTCTAGAAAACAAAGTACCCAGGGAATATTCTTGGTATAATTAGTCATAGTTTTTTCTTGGTAAAAGCAGATATGTTTAGCTATTAAGTGGTGTCTTGTAGGGCTCTGTTATCATTTTCCTTAAATAACTTGAATCCTTGCTATTAAAAGGCTCAAAATAGTACTCCTTTTGCATATTTTAATCCTCATCTTCCCCTAAATTATTTATTTTCTGTGAGAATTCTCAGAGAAGTTTTATTAAAAGACTTTTTGTCCTAGTGATGAGAAGTTGTAAGCAAGTCTGGAAGTTAGAGAGGAGAAAATCCACCTTAGACCAACAGTGCCTTTGGCTCTGGGATACATGGATATAAAGCATCACTGGCAAAAGTCTGTGCCACCTTCACCTTGCCAGATTGCCATGGTGAACTGTAAGTGCCCTCCTTCTTTTCTCTTCCAGTCCTACAGTGAGTTACTTAACCCCTGCAGACATCCACCTGGTTTTTCTGTTGGTTGAGGAAAGACTGTTTGTTCTCTTCTCTCTTTTCTTTTTGCCATTGCACCGTGTACAAAATGGCTTATTACTGCTATTCCCAGTTTGTAAATGTTATTCTCACACCTTCTGAAACAGGCCTCTAGTACTGTAATTATGAACATGCTGTCTTTGCAGCATCCTGGGAAGTGGTATATGTTACAGAGAAAAAACCCTAGATAAAAATAACATTAATTTTAGGTATGTTCATGCCTTGGAGCTGACAGAACCACAGAGCAGTGGGGGTTGGCAGGGACCTCTGGAGAGATGGAGTCCAACCCCCCTGCCAGAGCAGAGCAGGATCACCCAGGGCAGGCCACACAGCCACAGATCTTTACTGAAAAGGCTATGGGAAGGGAGATCAATTGCAGAAACATTGGATTTGTGCAGAAGCTGATTTTTTTAAGCCAGAAATTAATGAAATGTGAAGTGTGTCACTGAGTGCAACAGCCACTCTGTATCTGATCATTGCCATGCTGTGCTTAGACATTTGACAGTGTTTCAAAATCTTCACTCCTGCTCTAAAGACAACCTGAGGAGTTTGGAGTAGGTGAATGTAACTAGACTTATAATTAGAGAATAAGACATTACATTGGAATACTTTACTTTTTTCTATCTGAAACAGTTTTCTTTTTTGCAATTCAGCCACAAAAGTCTGTAAATTCTGGGTTTTTTTCTGAGGGATAAGATAAATTCTAAATCAAGGAACTGTATTTTAAGGAGAAAGGTGGCACAGAATGGAGGCTTACTGTGAAGCATCTTCAAGCATCCTGGAAAAAAAAAAAGAATTTGATTTTGCAGAGTTCTGTTACTTTTTAAGATTATCTGAGAGGATTATTTGTATTTCTAGCAGAGCTCCAGGAAGCATATAATACATGTAGAGTGGAGCTGAGATCCTGTTAATCACATACTTAGCATCTGTGGTTTTAGGACAGAACATACTTGGGTGGCTTTGGCCCATCATTTGTGATCTGTTTGAGGATTCCTGAGAATAAAAAAGCTATATATAAATTTAAGAGAATATTATCAGCTGAAGCTCTGCCAGATTCAATAGGCAGAAGTAGATAAACTGAGCTTCTGAAGCACTTTGTTGTTTTACTCTTGGAAAATAATAGAGTGAAAAAAAAGAGAAGAAACCAGTCTCAAAATTTATAGTTACCTGTGTCCTTGATGCTAATTCAGCAGTATTTTTTCAAGATATCTTCTTTAGATGAGAAAAAAAATCACTTTAGATTAAATTTACACATCTTACAGAATATACTGGTTTCTAAGTGGAAGAAAATGGACTAAAATTGCATCCTGGATTCACATTTACCATGAACAATTTTGGAACTCTGGTGTTCAACAGATCAAGAATGAGTCCAGAACTACATCTCTGTAAAAAAAATCTTCAAATCTTCTTCTATTTGTGCTTGCACAAACTTTATCAGTGAGAATTGTACCAGCAACTAAAGCTTGTAATTATCTACAGCATCATTTAGGACACTCTCTCCAGGCAGGAGTTTGCACAAATCTGGATGTCCATGAGTATCTGATATTTGTAACCCATTTTAAGGTTCCTTTCAGCATAATTTAAGTCCCTTCCTTGTCCCTGAGTTCTATGTTATATTTGAATTTTAGCTTTACAGCACAACAGAAAAAAATAGAATGTGTTAAATGTAAATTGGAGTTGGGCAACCATTCAGAGACATCCTCAAGGACATCTACACTCTGCTCAAATTCAGGCAATTAAGTCCTATAGGTATTAAAGGGCTCTTTAGCTGGTTTATGCTTCAGTTTCCTTACCTGTAAATAGGGTATCACAATCCTTCCCAAGAACCATCTAGCACTTCAGAATCTCCAAATGGAGAATGCTGTCTGTGTTCTGTGTTGATAACATTATTCTCTCTTTGCACAGACAAAGCTGTGCTATTTTCAAATAGAATTTAATAGAAAAACCTGAATTATTTGTATGGCTTAAAATTAGATGGTAGCTCACTACATCCCTGGTGCTCATTCCAGTACATAACTACTCAACCCTCCTACCCAGGAACCCCAGAGACTAGGAGGATCTCTGGACATGTTATGATCTGATGTTTCAGAAATGAAAATTAGACACCTCTGCATTGACATGACTGCTGATAATTCACACAAAAATAATATGTGACTATACTTTGCCTTAATGACATTTATTAAACTTTGACATCATTACTGGTAAGAATCTCTAAATGGCACTTAAAAATCTGTGTAATCAAAAAATCAGTTTATAGAGCCAAAATAGATTCTCAGTTCTCCTGGGAGATTTTATATCAGAGTGATCTCTGTTGATGTGTTATCTTTGAAGAGTTTTGGAAGTGTTATTCTGCAGAAGACTATTTAGGAGATGTGGGTAGCTGAACATTTGCTGATATCACTATATTTAAATTAGCTAGTTATATTTAACTATCCTGGTAAGCATCTATTTCCAGTGCAGTTATAGTTTTAACTAGGAAAAGTCTTCTTTGCCCAGAACAGCTCAAGTGTGTAGGCAGAAGTTTCACTGGCAAAAGAGATTTTCCTGGATCACCAGTATCTATATTCAGGTTTTTTTCTTGATTACTAACACTGCTTTAATGTGCTAAATGTGGACCAAGTTTAGGTCTCCCATTCTTTGATGTCATTGGCATTAACAACAGAATGTTTCCTAAAACAATTTGCCACTTCCAGCTTTTGCTTCTTAGGTAACTAGTTTGGGCTCACATTAATAGTCCCTGCAGTAATGATAGGAGGAAAAGAAAATAGTCATCAAGTCCAGTGGAAGGTTGGTAATTAGCCAAGCCAATTAAACAACTTGCCTACACATTTCTCTCCTTCCTCTTGACTCCTAAGAAAGCAGCTTTCTCTTCTTGCTTTCCCTCCCAACTCTACACCCCAAACTCTTTTCAAATGGAAGCAAAATACTAAAGCAAACAACCCAGTAATTGCTGCTTCTGGGAGACACTCCACAGTTCACCCACTCTGAAGAAACTTTCATTTCAGATGTTTCCCCCCTTTCCACTTGCAGTTCTTGGATCTTCTTCCCAGCTCTGCTTGTCTCTGAAGAATTCTGGTCTCTGTTGTGTCCCTCTGTTTGCCTGGCCCAAGACACAGCAAGTATGAGCTGAACCACTGCTGACAGATACCATGTGAGCTGGTTTTAAAGTGATGCTGGTTCCACAAATCCCAGGGGAGACTGCCCTGCTCTCCAGCAGTCTCTAATTTATAAATGCAGTTATTCCTCAATGTCTAACCTGAATCTCTCCTCCTGCTCTTCACTTCTCTCATTTCCATTCCTACACTAATGAGACATGAATGATTTGTCACATTTGTTATTCCCTTTTTCTTTCCAGCAACATTTTGCCTATTCAAAGGCTCATTTCAGACACCTTCCTGAACTGTCTCACTTCTTTCAATCTCCTCTTTTCCAGGCCTCTAATCTCTTCTTATCAGTCCCTATCTTTCTTGAAATACAGTGCCCAAAATCAGATCCAGCTACTGTAGTATACACTCACTGTCAAGAAACAGAGTGAAAAGATGCTGTAGAACACATTGATAAATCCTGTTTTCCCTTTTTTTTCCCCATGTATTTTTACTGAGAGTCATTTTTTGGGCTGTAAAGTTGAAAACCCTTTCAGCACTGAATGCTCACTTCTTATCTTCTGTCTATGATGTTTATTATTTCTAAGTGTAGCATTTATCCTTGTTGGTTTTAAATGCTTGCAAGAACCATATGGAGTTCTGTGTCCTTCAAGATGTTTGCAGTCTCCTCTCAGCAGAGTATTACACATTGAAGAAGCCTCCTCTATTGCATATGGCAACTCAGGAATGGAAATGTTGACTAGTATCTGCATAAGAACAGAGAACTGCATCATCTGTAGCACATCCACCCCATTTAAGAGTTCAGCAAAACACTTTCACCTTGTTTTGCCAACCACCATCTAGTAATTTCCTCATTTATTACAAGAATCTATGGATATAGTTCAGGATGAGAGTATTAAAAGGGACGTGATACTCTGCTGTGGAAGAAAGTTCATTTAAATGATTCTCTGGATGGAAGAATGTGCTATGAATAGTCAGAACTATCCAAAGTAGTCACATCATGTTTTGTCTCGTGGATGACTTTAACATTTAAAATGCAGGCTTTGCTCTCACACCACAGTTGCAGAGCTAATCTGTGAGAGCTTTCCAAGTAAAGAGCATAGATTCTACACTGCAGGAACTGTGGCCTCTGCACCCTCCAGATTTCCAGAGCCACACTGGAGAAAGGAGGGCTTGGTTATCGTGTGGTAGCTACTCAAAGACTTGTATAACTCATTAGCTACAATATGTGTTATAAAAAGACCAAACTACAAGTACATTGCATCCCTTGCTTCAATCTGAGTTTATGAGGTTAGAGATGGGTAAAAAAATAGATGCCTAGAAGGAGAGGTAACAGGGGGACAGCAAACGTCTTTTGTGGCAGCAGAATGACACAAATAGAAATCACATGTATCAGAGCTCCTGACTCACAAAGGGTTGCCAACTTTATTAGAAACTACACTGATGGGAAGCTTGGAGTAGTGAAGCATCTAAGATTTTCACAGTCCTTGTGCAACAGAAATGGGATTTACTTCTTCCTTGACTTCATGGACTGAGGTAACATCTGTTTGGTGTTAAGCCTGGGATGATTTTGGTTGTACCCAAGTCAGAACCAGTGTCTGTACAGCTGGTTTGTAAAAGATATCCTTTGACATGTGCACCAACAAATTGCCTTGTTGTTAATTCCTGTAAAAACTGTGTAACTGAAATAGCAGCAAACTCCAGTCCCTAAGCTAACAGTACCCAGTATTTTGTTCTTACATTTAAAAAGCATAAGGGAGCTCAGAAAATAAATGAGACCCTTATATAAAGTACAGGTAGTATTGTACCTCAGACTTCTGATTAGAACTATTAATACATTTCATAGTTTATGGGCCTCAATACCTTTAGAAGGAGAGTATCAAATGGGAACAAAGTAAGATGAGAGAAATCTTACTTTTATTTCCTATCCATTTTTCTCTAAAAAGAACAATTCCAATTTTAATTATAGTCTCCTTCCCTACTAATCTGTCATGTCACTCACAGATTAGTTCAGTGGTGAATAAGAAGAAAGCATGAAAATATTTAAATTAGCAATACATTTATAAGCAGTCTTCTGTAACCAGTGCATAAAATGTATTACCTTGCTGTATTTATGAATGATGCTTCTTAATGCAAAATCCTTTTATTTTATGAGAAACAGAAGCTGTTCTTTCTGATAAATATCCAATTTTATCAATAACAACAGCAGTGCAACTCAGATCTTCGGTTCAGCTGTAACCATAGTAACTTCAAATACAGAAAAGCCTTGTGATTATCAATAGGAGCAAGAGTAAGGGAGTTCTTGCAGCTCAGAAATAGCTGTGCTTCAGCAAACTTTGTGCAGATAAATCTGTTTTCAATGTTTGAAATGTCAAAAGTTAAAAAAAAAAAAAAAAAAAGAAGTGGTAGAGATCCAGGAAATGTCTTTGGATTGGAAGGTCAGTGCAGAGAATGTGTTAATACCAAATACCAAGACAAACTGCCAAAGTTGCAGTTTCAGTTTGGTGGCTGAGGCAGAGGTCAGATCTTTTCAATCCTGTGCAGTTTTGTTCTGTCATTCCCCTTACTCCATTACAAGCCCTGGCACCCTGAGGCAGCTCCTTGCATTTTTTAAATCCCTCCAGGGATGGTGACTGACATTTCCCTGGGCAGCCTGATCCAGAGCTTTTCAAGACTTCCAGTGAAGTTTTCCCTAACACCCAACCTAACCCACCCCGGCAGAACTCAAGCCCATTTCCTGGTGAGATGTGGCCTCCCTAGTGCCACGTTCAGTTGGACACTCCTGCTGGCTGCACTATTTGTGATACAAGCCAGGATGCCATTGGCCCTTTTGGCCACCTGGGCACACTGAAGTCAGTGCCTGCCTTCATCCTTCTCCTTCTCCTTGCTCACTTCTCCCCACATCTAATAGAGGATGGAGATTCTCCTTAGAATCTTCCCTAGTTGGCTCCCTCACCAGCTGTCTCTGGAAGTTTCCTTCTACAAAGTAGAGCAACCTCTTGGACTGTTTTCTCTCTGCTGTACTGTATCTCCAGCAGATGTCTGGGAAGTTGAAATCCTCCATGAGAACAAGTGGTAGCAATTATAGGGCTTCCCCCAGCTACACATAGAAGATCTTGTCTGCTTCTTGATCCTGGCTGGGTCTTCTATAACAGCCCCCCACTATGGTGTCTGCCTTGTTGGCCTTACTCCTGATTCTCACCCATAAACCCTCAACCCCATCACCATCTGTAGGCTCAGGTCATCAAAACACTCCCTAACATGCAGGGCACTGCACCACCTCTCCTTCCTGGCCTTCTGAAGAGTTTATAGTTCTTAGATCCAGTGCAGCACTCCAGGTGTGGAAACCATCCCACCACGTTTCCATGATGGTTCTCTCTCTGCACAGTGGCTTCCAGCTCCTCCTGCTTGTTGCCCATGCTGTGTGCACTGGTGCAGATGCACCCCAGTGGGGCTGGTGATCCTGTCACCTTTTTGGGGGAAAAAGGTCTAATTCCCACCAGACCATCCCAGCTGCTACCATGACTTCCAGCCCATCAGTATCCCTTCTGCCTTTGCTGTCTCATCCCTTCCCTCCACTGGGATGTCAGACCTAAGGACCTCACTGTCCCACAGACACTGCTGTGCTGCTCACAGGCTCATTTCCAGCAAGGCTGGTTTTATCCTTTTCCCCATTCAAAACCAGTTTGAAGCTCTTTCAGCCAGCCAGCCCTGACAACTCCTGTGCAAAGCTGCTTTTGCTCTTTTGAGCCAGGGTACCCCATCAGCAGGCCACTGTTGTGAGTATCACAAATAAGGAGCTCGTTCAAAACAACTTCTGTCAAGTCAACAGATCAGTTTGTTAACATCTTTTGAGACTTAATTGCTTCCCACAGCCAAGGGAAATTAAATCCTTTTTGAAATAAGCCTAGAATCTGACACTGTGAAGAATTAAATGAAAACTTGGGTAGCAAATCTGACAGGAATTCATTTTCATTTGAGGACAGACATTTATTATTATATCCTACTTCTAGAACACAACTTTCTTTTTAAAGAGCTAGATAGCACACATGAAATCATTAGCCTGATTAGTACGTGCCCTAGGATGGATCAGTCCTCCAGGGGACCATATTTGCACTGCTTCTGGAATGCTCTTTACAGGGCTGGTGATTATAATTCACTAGAAAATCCTACAACACAACCAAGTATTTTCAGCAATGTTTAAAAAGGAATTAATTCAGTTTGAGGGATTGAAATTTACAGAAAAAAAAATAATAAAACCATGAAAAAGTTCAAAATATTGAGACAGAGGGAGCAAGACTGAACACTAAAAACTTCTTGGACATGAATAGACACTATAAGCAGAAGAGTTGTTACAAATGGTATTAATCAGTGATAAGTTTGTCACACTAAAAGGAGTTTTCTCAACCACAGTGTTCTAAAAGCCTATTTAAAAATCTGGCAAAAATAATCCTTGTTACCTCTTATTCCTTCCAGTGAAAGAGGAGCTGCTTTTTTTTTTTCCTCATGCTTGTTTCAGATTAATCAGTGGTGATTTAATCCTATTCTAAGAAAAAATCAGAGCAATTGTCTTATATATTTCTCCACATTGATTTGTGAAACTAAATAGTATTAGACTGGAAAATAGGAAAAGAAACTAAACTAACTGCAAACAGCTATTCATAGCACAACCAAGAAATGAACTTGGAAGCTGTAAGCAAACTTTTATTCCACAAGCAATTTATTTTCCTCGCTTGTCTTTGTTCTTTCAATTTCTGTATTTTTCTTTTGCTCTGAGGAAAAGCTTCAATCGTGTGGTGAATCTTATTAAAGTAATTGGGCAATTTTATAAGTAAGTGGCAGCATATTGGATATTTGGATTAATTTAAGAATAACAACTTGATGCAGCTTTTACAGCAATCTTGCAACAACTGTTTTTCTGGAAATAAATTGGTTTACATCATATTTTTAAGACATCAAAGTGATAAATCACAGGCTCAAAGTCTTTTCTTAAATATCAAGCATTCATTTAAAGAATGGAACCAATTTGCAGAACATTGCTTTTTTGTCATTTCTTTTAATAGTCGTGAATTTGAAAGATTTATTCAGAAGTTGCTCAGAGAAGCTTCTCCAGGATGGCTAACAGTAATGGAGCTTGTCATAGGCATGAAAAAAATACTTTCTGTTTCACTTCTGCAACTACTGAAAAATTTGCAAAAATCCAAGGTTGCAGACTTTGTCTCTTGGTAGAAAAGTAGTATAAAAAAATCCCCTTTTCACCTCCTCCTTCACTGGTGTTCCACAGGTGCAAAAAGCAGTATTTTCCTTCTCGTATCAGAGTAATCTCTTAACATTTTCCATCTAAGAAAATCTGGGAAAATCTATGAAACTTGAGCTAACTTTAAGGTTAGGCCTGTTTTGATTAGCAGGTTGGACTAGAAGACCTACAGATAACCCTTCAAATGTAAATAATTCTTAATTCTGTGATGCCAAAATTCTCTGAGTCTCTTTCCCAGACCTGGCTATTTACTGTAACCTTAGACTTTGAATCCCAGGACTGCAAATTCAAGTCAACCTTTTGAGAGCTGTCTTTCTAGACTGGTCTTTTATCAGAAAGAGTGCATTCAAATTGTGAACGGGTACCTTATAAACAATATTTATCAGAACTAAATCTGAAAGCTACACTCCCTGTATCTTCCAACTGGGCTAGACCACCTGTGGATGGCATTTCTGAATTATTCACCAGGAGGCAGCAGCCTGACAGCAGCTCTCACATCAGCCACAAACAGCCTGGTGGCCTCCAAACTGGGAAACACCATTTTTCCAGTCCCTTCAGCAACTTCATTTATAAAGTTTGTGATCTAAACATAGGTAAACCAGTTACTAAATCAAACACAGAATATCAGATATTTAACAGCTATGGGAAGAAAATCAAGAATAGAGGCTTTGAACATTTCTCTGGCACATACAGTTGTTCTGTTCCTATTTACTCTTCTGATATTATAAAAAAAAATAATTTAAATAGCTACATGGATCTGTGGCAGATATCAGTGATCCAAAAAATAATCAGTGAAGTGGAATTCCTGTCCTTTTAACTGTCTGATGTGTATGTGCTGTGGCTTTCACACCACCACAGTTACCAACCTGTTGGGGGAAAGATAAGACAGGCATTCAGGCAGAGTGTGTAACACTTAATGCCTAATTTACAGTCTTAAGCAGATGCTTGTTATCTTCAGCTTTTTTTAGATAATGTATCACATGAATACTGAACATAAGCTGCCATCATATAAAAATTCTATTTCCTATTCAACTCTTCAAGTATTGTATTGAAAGGTCACAGACAATTCCAAAGTAAAGACTTTTCTGAGTTAATTGTCATCTGCTGGTAGCAGAGGACAGTGCTTTTAGCTCTTTAGTTTTCAAAAGGAAAGAAAATACAAGCTTAAGGAGACATTATTAAGACTAATTTGTCTAATGTTGTAGAACATTTAAAGAGAGGCAGTTCTACTGTCAGCTCAGTGACTTACTCTATTATTTCTAATTTCATTGTTTTCTTATCAGCTTTTAAATGTTATCTGCACTCAGAATTCCAGATAAGGAACTTTGTCCAGATGAGACAGATATTTAACAACACACAGGGACAGTCAGGCAACAAAGTCACACTTCAGAATGCATTGCTGTGTCCTCACTAGTTTCACAGTGGTTTATTT
>JAOEGS010009858.1:390-11146 GCA_025447755.1 Corythornis vintsioides | reverse complement strand
CACAGGGACAGTCAGGCAACAAAGTCACACTTCAGAATGCATTGCTGTGTCCTCACTAGTTTCACAGTGGTTTATTTAACTGGTATTGCTGTCTGAGATACATATTCTAAGTCATAACAAAATAACTTGAATAAAGGAATTTTCCTTTAATAAGGAAACAAACTCAATAAGCTCATTTTCCATAAACATGTCAACTGACAACTGTGTTCTTCTAACAACAGACATAAAAAAAAGCCTTTAATTAGAGCTCCATGCATTCACAGAGAAGCATTTTGCTTACATCTATACTATGATTCCCAAAGAATATCAAGTAAAGACTCCAGAGAAATTGGTCTTTTAACTGCATCACAAATATGTTTTGCCCCAAGATACTCTGCTGAATCCATTAAATGATCTTAAAATAATATATTACATTCTTTTGTGTATCTAGCAAATTTACTCATTATAATTCTTTAAATATCCACATCATCCAGTTTTTTAGCATTTTTTTCCTATGCATTACTAAGTATTTTCAGTAAGTCTGTGCTTACTGTCTGTACAGAGTTGCAGATGGACTGGACACGATTGGATTCAGGAGACTTCCACTGGCACAGGAGGTCTAAGTTTGCCATAAAGTTTAATACAGTATAAAACTTTACAGAACCTGGTCTTAATTCACATACCATTCAATTCTTGGTTGCACTAAAAAGGGAAATAATCCTGAAGAGCAGACTAAATAATGGTGCTGATTTAATCACTGCAATATTAATCCTCATCCAGGCTGTGAGTTGAAAGGGGCAGGATGCAGGAACAACCACAGAGCCAGAGATGAAATGTAAAGGGTAGATTTATTCTCCTTACCCCATGAGTTGGGTTTCTCCCCTGGGCTGAGACACAGGAGCAGGGACACAAATTCCTTGCTAGAGGGAGCAAAAGCTTTGGAACCTGCTGCTTTCTCTTGGCTATAAGGATTCTTACTGGTGAAGTTTTCCACTGTGCAGGAATCTTTCCCACAGCAGGGCAGGAATCTCAAGCATGTTCAATAAGGTGCCTCTGAGTCCTTCACAGTCTTTTAATTTTGTACTAATCTAGAATTCTAAATTTTCTATTTTCTTTTTTTTTTTTTCTTAGAATATCAGAACTGAGATCTTCAAGGCAATAAAGGAAATAGAAGCCGAGTTGCAAATCAGTGTAACCCTAATTTCCAATGTGGCTTTGAAAACCTTTAACACTGAAATACACCTGCAAAGTAGCTCAATTTCATATACTTTAAAAAAATTTGGGTTTAATACATATTGCAAGTTCTTTAGGGAAAATGGTTGTCCCTTAAACCATGGGATCTTTACCTCTGTGTTCTAGCCTTGACAAAACCCAGAGTTGAATTTATTTGTGTGATCAGAAACCAGATGATTAGAAACATCACCAAGTGAATTGTTCATACTAAACAGCTGCTGAAGCTGCTGACTTCTTAGTTGGTTCTCAGTTGGACTTAGTGAAGGTTTAGAACTTTAAATAGTTTATGTGAGTAACTGAATTCGTCTTGGATTTGGAACATTAATAAAGTAATAGAAGAATACAATTGAGATCAGCTTTGCTGCAAGAGAGCTGGTATTTTCTACACCCAACTGTGTTTGGTTTTTGAAAGTGGGTGTAGGAGCCAATCAACCTAGAAGAAGTATTTTGCCACTTCAACAGAAAAAGAAAAAACCCAGTAATGTAATGAAACACAGGAGAATTCAGAAATTTCCAAATTATGCAAGTCTGGCAGTTACAAAGTGCCTCATCTCTAAAAAATGCTACATACAGTGCTGTCATCAGACAGCAGAGGAGATACCATATAAATATTTGACTTGCTGAAGTAAGAATCATCTTCTGGGCTTTCACTCCTATCATTTCCTGTATGAATCCCCAAGTAGACTACACCAAATCTCCTACAGTAATGCAAAATAAACTTTAAACTGGCAACAAAAATCAAAGTAAATAACAGACACTGAAGGCTTTAATGATTCTGAGCACTGGATTGTTCTTCCTTTTGAGAATCTGGACTGAATTAAAGCTTCCCCGTGTGGGAAAAGGGGGAGGAATCTATATAAAAGATACAGATTTTTTACTACCACAGTTTTCTCCTAACCTTTTATTACCATGCATTAAGGAAAGGAGTTAGAAATCATGTTGGCTGGCTGGGTACTGCTGGAAGTTCACTCTGCATTGATTTATAAAGTTGCTCTCTAGAAGGCTGATGTGGGATTGGGATGCTCTTGAACTAGCTGCTGTTTGCATGTAGAGGAAAAAAAAGATCCCTGTCCTAAAGACCTTACCAAGTAATTACTACACAAGAAACTAAAAGCTCAGGAAGAGCTTTAGATGCAGCTCCACAGCAGCCCAGGTTTTGCAAGTTTCCTTTAGCAACAGCTGGTTTTAAAGGATCTAGAAAGAGATAGTGAAATTGCTTTGTGGGTTTGTTGAAGCCCTTATAAACAATAAAAATGGATTTGGCACACTGCTAGTAGTAGAGATTTAGATTTGTAGTTTTAGAGAGGCAAGCAGGGTATGAGTGATACAAAATAGAATGGGGAGGCTGCAGGGAAGAGGCAAAGAAAGAAGCTGTCAAGGGAGTGGGATTTTAATGAAATATTATGAATAGCCACAAATGGGACCAGACCACTTGTGTGAAGGAAAAAGACACTGGATTCATTAAGACAGGAGTGATGAAAGCCTGGCAAGATTTTTAGCCATGTAAGAAAGGTGTCAGTAAGCAGCATGCCTGGCATCTAAACATCTAATGCTACATCTAGTAGTTGAAATCAAAAAATGAGACCTCTGAAAGTCTGCTCATCTCTTAAGTGTGTAGACAGAAAAAGAATCCCATCCAGCCTTTAACAAGTGCATGAAGTTTGGGTTTATTTTCCAGACAGCATCCTTGCTATAGTGAAGGAGGAAAATGACAAGATTTCTTATCCCCAAGCTAGCTCCTGTTTCTAGAGATATAAGAATATTTATGTGCACCAATGTTCATTGGTCACATGAAAAACAGCTTTTATCTTTTTTTTTTTTTTTTCTTGGAAAAGAAACTTAAACTGAATGGCATGACAGGCACACAGATAGCTCTAATGTGGCATGAAACCAGTGTGACAAACTTTCACAAGTGGGAACTTTTGAGGCCAGCAAATAACTTCTCAGGGTGAAAGTATTTGTCCTGATATGATTCAGAATGATCTAGCAGGACACGAGCTGCAAAACACTTGTGGCAAACATGTTATCTCCTGCTCTCCTTCATTTGTGTCCTGGATAGAAATGTTCTTTTAATACATTAAATATAGCAGCAGAGTCCTAAAGAAGTCCCCTGTTTTGCTACTGTATTTTTCTATTTAAAGACTTATTTAATAGGTTGGTTGCTTCTGAAGTTTTATTCATGAAACATTGAGTTGTATCAATGTCCTGTAGAGAAGCTGAGGCTGCAGTGATGAGTTTCCAGTATTACAGCCATTTTATCTCCCCCAGCATGATGACATTGCTGTGTCACACAGATTACATTGTTCACTTGTAGGTACATGAATATTTTCATCAGATATTCAGAGTGTTGTTGGTTCTGCTCCACAGAACACAGCTCTTTCTTCACTGTAGTTGTGTCATTTTAATTTCAAAATGCAGCAAATACTCACCTGTGAAAACAGGTCTTTAATTCTGGCTGTTATGATGACAATGTTTTTTCTCTCTTCTGCCACCAAATGTCTATGGCAAAGACAGATCAGTTAGTTACTATACCTGAGGAGCACTGGTGATGGGGGAAAGGGGGAACACTGGACTTCTAGGTGGAAATGAGAGGACTGTCCATTCCAGTGTCCCTCTCCAGTTTTTCATTTCCCTTCCTCTGAAGTCAGAACAACCTGTTCCCATTACAGGGGTCTTCATAATGGTTGTGTGTCTTGTTTAACAAATAAGATTTCCCATTCTGCAGGATGAGGTTTGATAATCTTTAAAATCTAAAACCCCTACTGTAGCTTTTAGCTGAAATGATTAGAGTGGAAAATTGCTTTAAATGTTTCCTGGGTGAGGCAAATGAATGATAATTAAATTGATTAAATGGAAATGTGGTTGTGAGCTATTGGCTGCTTTTACATGGAAAATTTACTTTGTAAATACATGAAGAATAAATGTTTATGATGGGAAAAGATTGAGATATTTGTATAAAAGATTTTGATGTTGGAACTTCTCTAACAGTGACAGTGGATTACAGGGGGTATAATTCTATGTGTATAATTCTTACATGTGGATGTAAAAATGTCAACCCAGGGGACAGTTTTTTGCCTAACTCATTGGAATCAAATACCAAATGAAATGCAAACCTGAGTAAGGCAAGTATATGGGATTTGGCTGGCTGCAAATAACACTCACTTATTGTTGTGGCTCCTTTTCTTCACTTGCTCAGGTTGAGTCTTGCTCCTAGACACTGATTCCTGTCACTAGAGTGCAAATGCAGAGTAACTGCATGAACAACTTTGGATTTACATCACTATTCACTGGGCATGACTGTCAGTCCTGCCACTGTCCTGACCATGTGTTTTAGATTTGATTGATCTTTTTTAAACTGACTTTGAATTTCCAGGTTCATGAAGGCAGAACACCACCACTGATTGGCAGAAAAGCAGGTGCAGCTTCCTTAGATTCAGGGTAAATGTATAAACCTGTGTCACGCTGTACAGTGGCATTTGCTTCAGAATGTAGCAGTCACTCCTTGTGCTTATCCCTCCAACAAAGCATGGAGAACAGGGAATGAGGAATAGAGCCAGAAAGGGAAAGCTGGGCAAGAAAAATGCAGTGTATTTATTGCAGCTAAAGCTAGTAAGGACACTGGGGCAAATGGCAATGTAAAAATGGATTATACAGAGTTCTACAGTTCTAGCAGCACAGTTCCCTTCGCCTGTTAAGCACCTCTGTGAGGTGAAGGGAATAGTTACTGAACCACTGGCACTGCTGTATTGTTCCATCATTCCAAATTCTCACCACAGCCTTCCCCTGATGTGGGCCAGGAGATGGGTGGAGTTAAGAGGCTATGTGGTAATGCACTGCAATCAGACACAGATTTGAGAAGAGCCTGGAAAATATTTTTTTCTAGCAATGGGACTGATTAGACATTCACAGCTAGAGCTGAAACACTGAGAAATGTGAATAAATCTGTTCTCTATAATGGCAGCAATTACTGCTTTGCTTCGTCCCATAGCTGGATCAAAGCAGAGAGAACTGATCTTGCTGCACTAGAATTTCCCCTTCGTTATTTCCATGCTCCAGGTTTTTCTGTACAGTGGGAAAGTACCCAGGAATGCACAGCAGAGTGGCCTTTCAGAGATGCACTAATGAGCTGTATGGGCTAATACTTCTTTCCTTGCTCTAATTTCTGTGCCTCTCTGACCTGCTCCTTCATTTCACCTCTTCAGAGAGAGATTATATTCCAAAATGAGAAAGACTGAAGAACATTCCCTTCTTGGGAGGACACTGATAAAAAAGAACTGATATTGCATCACCAAGCATTGCCTCTTCTAAACTATGGTAACTGTTGATATTCTGTGGCAGCTATAGCCAGATTTGTTTCATACACACATACAGTTTTACAGACTATCTGTTTAGACTTCACTGTAAGCTGGAAATTGCAGATTTATCTTTTTTCTTCAGTATCAAAATCATGACTCATTTTGCTGACACAAAATGCTTGCCAGTAGCAGTTGGTACCATGGGTTCATGAGATACTGCTCATATCACAGAGGTCTTCCTCAAGGTGAGAAAAAAAGAGTATATTCATAAAAGTAAAAGTGCTTCAGAAATAAGCAAACATAATTGGTTTTGGCTGCCTGTTGGTGCAGTGCCAAGTAATTAAGTATTTCTGGAATTTCTGGATAAAACTTTAAAAATTGGCTTTAAGATCTGTACGTCCTTCAGTTTGGTTCTTGTGATCTTAAATTAGATATTATACTGCTCCTGTCGCTTTTCAGTTTTTGATATACTTTCACACACAGCCTTTATTCACTGTGATTTCTCCTGTATGATAATCACTGGTCTACATTTTGAGCATTGGAAGGGTTAGAGATGTTACAGAATTGCTCCCACTCCTACAGAAATGGAGTGAAACACCCGCCGAAGTCAACAGACGTTGGGGCTGTACAAGGAAATAAAAATACAATATATTTTGGAGTTGAATTCAAATTGAGTGTACAGTAGAAACCAAGCAGAGTATGAAAGCCAAGACAGAGGAGCACAGTGGAGCTGTTTGTATTTAAGCAATGGCACCAGCAACAAGAGCTAGGGGGATCAATCTTGATCCCCCCTAATAGATTAAGAAGCCTCAAGACTGGAATTGACCATGAAATCCCCTTTTCAGTCGCACGGGCTGCAGGGGGGGGATCTCCAGCTGCCACCAGCACCCCCAGGCTGTTGGTGAGCTGCGCTTTGCCACCCTCTGCTGTCCGAGCCCTACCCGAGCAGCCCCTGAAGCTTTCTGGAGCACAGAACTTGCTAAAAGAGTGGGAATCGTGATCTTCCAGCAGCAAAATGTTCCGTGAGCTTGGTTCTGTGCTGCTCCCAGCTCCCACAAAGGGCACTAAGTACGTTTTGTTTGCCACGTCTTTTAAACAAACTGGCTGAAGCTGGGGCAAGATGCAGTGTCCGGAGGACAGGCAGGATTCTCACCAAAGCTGATCTATCCCTGCTGCTCAGTGTATGACTGACCCAGCCTATGGGGATGTTCCCAGGGCTGGGCTGCTCCTCACTTTCCTGCTTTTCCCCAGCCTGTTATGTCTTGAGTCTGAAGAATATCTATGCTCTGTCTATCCTAGAAAGACTGCTTGTGGCTGCTTTTGCTGGTGGAAAGTATTTTCAATGTTAGGGTTAGAATTTCCAAAGGATAAAAACCAGGGGCTCCATTTACATTCATGGAAGCTTGAATGTGTTCAGTGGCATAGAAAGCAGCACTGCCTGCAACACCTTGCCAGGAGAGAAAGCAGAGATGAAAGGAGGAATCAGCAGTAAGGATTTTACATTTCCATTGCACTTTGATGTTCAGCTCTCCCTCCCCTCCCTCCCCAAAGCAAGAACACCACGGTGTGTGACTGTTTGCTTCCAAGTGGTTGTGTCTGCCTCCAGGCATCTCCTCCTAGGTACCTTTGAAAGATCACCTGCCTCCCTGGCATCTATCTGTTCCTGAGTGCTGGTGATCAGTGTTAAAGGAAGAGAAGGGGCAGCCCAGTGGCAGTTTTACCAACTGGAAACATGTAAGGCTTTCAAAACGGGCTAGCAAGAGGAAATTCAGAATACATTAGACTCTAATGATTAAGCAGCTCAAAGAGGTCAGAGAAAGAGGGAAAGTAACTCAGACATCTTTGTAGAGGCAGAGAGCCCTGCAGAAAAGGAAGCATGAAGGCACAAACATCTCAGCACAGCATCTTGGCACTGCACTGTTACACATTCCCTTGAGACAGGGGCTTATATAATATCACTGTGGAAAGAAATGAGCATTCCAGCAGGGATATTGGCTGAATAACACTGCAGTGTTTCCATCCCCAACATGTTAAAAAAACACCCAAAGAGAAATAATAAGTCCTCAAACAAGATTTTTATTAAATGACATAGTTCATATTCTTTGGAATTTTCAGCTTTTGGGTTGCAGTTGGGTCATGTTTTCCAGTTTTTTCCTCATACTAAGGCATTCAAAAATAATGAAATATGAGGTTTTTGAGCAACAAGAACGTCCTTGAGTGTTGCACTTCAATTAAAATATCAAAGATCACAAGGTGGCACACCTCTCAAGTGTCTTGCCTGGCTTCAGCCATCTGTCCTGGCCGTTACCAAAGGTTTTTGTCCTTGGAACACAGTGGGGTTAGTTGTTGTTGAAAAGAGAGATGTAGGCAGAGTTTGAGTAATTAATTATTTCAAAGCAGAAGCCACCCAGAGGCCCGTACCTAATGAACAGAGGAGAAACAGTTTGGAGTGGTGTGGTACACACACCTGGTTTACAGCCCATGACAGGCTAACCTCATGATGTGGATTTTTTTTTCTCCTCAGCAGAGAAGCCCTTCCTAAGTCTCTTTAATCAGGGGCAACGTGATCTGAGAAGATTTGTAGAACTGTTTGTCCTTCATAATTTGTGGGCAATTAGTGGGAAGCATGTTTAAGTGCTACTAGTGTGCTCAGTGGATGTGGAAGCAGCCTGCCTGCATGCTCCACACAGCTTTCCCAGACCTACCTAAGGAAAGAACTTACTCCTTTAAAATAGCTATGAGAAAATGTGCAACTTGTCCTTACATTATATTGAACATCTGTCCTTACATTATATTGAACATCTTAACTCTTAGAGCCCAATAGTTGTGTCTACTCTGCATTGAAAGCCTTCAAACTGATAGTTCAGCCAGAGAATGAGGGTAAACTCCCTGAAGGAATGAAGTCTGAATAGTTATGAACCCTGGATGACCACTGCCCTGTCTTGTTAGCCTGTGTTTTCTCCTGGCCAGACCCTAACATATGGACATGGATGTGAGCCCTACAGATTGTACTAACAGGGATCTGTTCTCAGGGCAATCACTGAAACCAAAGGTACCCATCCCTCACCATGAGATTTAACTGCCAGTGATGATTCTCTCCTTGCTGCTGTAATAGCACCTAGGTTTGTTATCCTGCCTTTCTTATCCTAATTACTCTTTTTCCTACTCAATTGCTCCACCAGCAGGGGAAAAAAATCTTGTTACCTTCTTAGCTGCGAGGCACAGTTAAGAGATAATAATGCTCCTTCATTACATCCATCACTCATGCATGGTCTGAGGAACACACGTGGGAGTGCTTGTGGGCACTTGTGGCAGACCTATTCCTAATTATAGATTAAATTAAAAGTTTTAATCATGATATTATTTGCTTGTATTAGTGGACACTATAGTGTCCATGAACAGGACCATCTACTGCGTGTCTGATAGCAACTGATAGTGGCTTATAGTAATGTTAATACATGGCAGACTAATATGTCATTAATAGATTAATATATTATTTAATTTAAAAAAACCCAGCCCAACAACAAAACAGAATCTTTGCCATGTATAAGAATTCTGTAGAGCATCCACACCACTGAAGAGGTGGTTTTGTGGGGAGAGGAAGCGTCTTGGCTCACAGGGAAAACACAAGGAAATTTATGCATTTACAATTCTCATTACATCTTAATTTTTGGCAGGTTTAGCCACTTCCCATTTATTTTGAAGTGGGTTGTGTGTTTGTGACTGCACCAGTTTGATAGCCCCACAGACAGAGAGCATCTGTTTGCCTATAAAGGAAATATATTTACAACATTCACTTGCACAAAGGGGTCCTGAAAGAGTGCTTCAGTCACACACTTGAGGGGCTAACGAGAGGATCAGCAACGTAAAAACCTCATCCGTCTTGCCAGGATTACTAATGAGGCTGCAGTTTGCCAGCCAGAGGTTGCAACTGTAATTGGGTTTGCAGCCTGTTCCTTCTGCTAGAAGGGAATTGCAGCAACTCGTTCAGGATTCTGAGTCACTTCATACCCTGCAAGGTAATTTTGTTAGTGGTGTCCATGGTGTCATCATTCCAGTAACTCAGTTCCTACTTGGAAAACTAAGTGAAACCACTTGAAAGGCACACTGGACAAAAATTGTAGCTAAAAGACTCCCTCATACCCCTGACATCCTTAGTTTTTAATAATACTATTTTGTTAATGTGTTCCTCATCATCCCTGGGTAGATCGGTGTTTGCAGAATGACATGTAAGGGATGATGTCTGTTTGGCCACTTGTAGTCAGTCACCAGTGGGCAAAGTTGGAGAAAAAAAGAAGCAAGTATCCTGGCTCCTGCAGACTTTGGAAGCGATTGCAGGCACACAATAAACAAGAGAGCTGGCACTGCTCTCCTGCTTTGCAACTGGAGCGTTGCCTCGCTCTAGTTATCCTGAGTCTGGATGTCCTCAAACTAGGTCCCCCCCATGGATTAGGTGCCCCCATCACTAACCTAGAGAAAAGCTCTACACAAAAACCAGACAATCGAAAAAAAAGGTCTGAGATAACAGGAAATATTTGCTTAGGAGTTCAGAGGCTCTGAAGTTTAGCTAAATCTTGGGTTTCTCCCACACAGCGGGTGGGGCCCCCGGCTGGGCCGCTCACCGGGGCAATGCCCCTGCACCACAGACAGCGGGAGGGAGGAGCGGGGCGGAGGCTGCCACAGCGCCAGAGGAACGCCCTGTACAAAAGGCACCCTTTGCCGCGGCACTGCCTCTCCAAGGCGGGAGCCTCTCTCCGGCTGTCGGCGGGACCGGCACCGGCCGCGGCGCCGAGCGGGGCCTAGCGCGGCCTCAGCAGCCGCAGGCGGAGCGCGGTCGCCACCTGCTGCCGGCCCCGCCGCCGCTGCCGTGAGCTGCGGCCGCTGCTGGGTGAGATCGGAGCGATGCTCCCGGTACTTGTGTGCAGAGAGTCCCAGGAGCAGCTGCCTCCTGCACGAAAGCATGAGTTGTTTTAATGGTTTTTCGTCTCTCCCTGTAGTACTGGGTGCTCTCTCGTTGTTGATTTGTATTTGAAAGTAGGGTGTTTTCCTCCTTCTCTGACGCGGGTGCAATGGAATTCTGATATCTTGTGTTTTTAACAGAGAAATGAGTTTACAACCAGCCCTGTGCAGGTTCGATGTATGACAAAGTTCAATGGGAGCCCCCAATTCAGAAAGGACAGAGATTTACTGGAGAGAGTCCAGTGCAGGGCACCAAGATGCTGAAGGGAGTGGAGATCTCCCTGCTGAGG
>JAOEGS010009857.1:67619-79316 GCA_025447755.1 Corythornis vintsioides | reverse complement strand
CAGGGGGGTTGGACTAGATGATCTTCTAGGTCCCTTCCAACCCCTAATATCTATGAATCTATGAATCTATGAACATTCATTTGACTCTCACCCATCATCTTCCTGATGTGTTTGTCCTGTTGCAGACACCATGGACCTACCCATGCACCATAGGTCACAGGCAGTCAGTCAGCTGCATGCAGATTGAGGCCCATGGGCTAGGTATATCTTTAATATTTGGTAATATAATGGCAGAAAGGTTCCATGAGCTGCACGTGTAGTCAGCAGCAGAGGTGTAAGTGCAAAGAAATCCTTCAGCAAGACCATTTAAATCTTTGCTGCAGCCTAAAGAAGCAGGTGTTCTGTCCTACAAGATGATGTGTCTGCATTGTCATGCTGTATGACTGAATGCAATGCTCTTTCCTGTGTTTGGAAAGAAAAGAGTCTCCTCAGCTGCAGTGATGTATATCCAAAGCTTCACACCACAGTTATTGCCTTGAGCTACAAGCCTTGACAACCTGCGTAGCACCTCGAGTACTAAACAGCACACACAGAGACCTCTAAGTCATGAATAATATTAAACTGGCCTGGCATGTGGCCCTAAGCTTGCAGTCTTCTGTAACAAGAAACTATTGGCATGGTACCTGGAATAAGGCCAGGTGAGTTATCACCCTTCCTGGCAGTGCCAGGCCCAGCCTGTGGAACAACATAAGTTTTGGATCTAGCATGTGGTTTGAGATAACCTTATCAGGACACCTGTTGTTGCTGGTACAAAACTTCATGGGATCAAGTTCTGTTTGTTTTATAAACAGCGAGTTGGCACTTGTCAGTGAGCTCAGCAATATCCAGGCTGGCAAAGCCCTTCATACATAAACAGTTGTCTCCTTCTAGAGCAGTCCTCAACGGTGACAATGGATGGCCAAGGAGGATCTCAGGGGGCAGACAAGACTTGCTTCTTTATATTTGCATGGATAATTTGTCTTAAGAATGGTAATGACGATAGAGTAATTGTTACCATATTCTTTCCTTCACAAGCAAGCTATTTTGGGAAGTTAATGTGCAGCTAGACTGCTGGTCCATGCTGCCACAGTCTGATTGCAGTCGAAGGATTTATCCTTTGTATTCTGACCTCCTCCTGTCTCTTTCAGTTCTACCTAACGAGAATGCTCTCACAGCTAAAAGCAGGAAGAAATCTGTCACGTACCCAGGTCTCCTGCTAGCATGCTTTCCCCCTGTCTTTGTCTTGCTCTATCTCCTTTAATTGGGCTAGAGAGAAAACATTTAGCAATCTCTCTCCCTCTTTCCCCTCATTAGGCTAACGATGACATATTCTTTTTCCAGAGTGTCTTTCAGAGCACACTAAAGCAGCCACTGCTCATTATTAACACTGGAGGAAGCCAAAACTGGTGACTTGATCCTGAATTTATGTAGATGCATGTAAATAAGAAGACATTTCCTTGAAATCAGATGCAATACAGCTGTGAAAAATGAACTGGGAGAGATCAGAATCTGGGTCAGTGGTGTTTTGAGCCCCTAGAAGTATTCATGTTATTTTATACCCTTATCATTTCTAGTGAAGGTAGGCTTCAGGTACAATGGCACAAACAGATAAACCTCAGGCTTTTCAATTTTTTTTTTCTCTTATTTTTTTTTCTTATTTTTTTTGTGATATATTTTACATGATTCTGTGTGCCAGTTTTCCAGACTTATTTTCTCACTTTTATCTATATACTGACAAAGACATGTGCAACAAATTCAACACTTATCTTTACACATGGAACTAGAGCTGTTCTTTCCTTTTTCCAAACCTCTCTTTTTTCCTTTTCTTTTTCCTATTCCTTTTTCATTATTTTTTTAAAATCTACTTCCTTTCTTTTTTGTCCTTCTACCCTTTTTTCTTCAGTTTGGAAAAAGGTATTAATGAGCTCTAATAGCCCCTCTGTTCTTCAGTTACTGCTACTAATTGCAATCAAACTTATCACCCATTTTTTACTTCATTACTATAAAAATATTCTCAAATTCTACAGTCATATTACTGACCTACATTAAATTAGTCTATAGAGCGTAAAAAAAAAAAAAAAAGTGACAATTAACCCACAGACAGTATAGGTTGAACACACAGAAAAAAACCCCACAAAACTAGTTTTAACTGCTTACCTGGGCAGGCTGACTAGAAGAATAAGCTGTATTTAATATTCAACAGAGTGATTGTAAAGGTAATGCAAAATGGATACACTCAGTAGTCATTGCCTACAACTCATTTAACAGTAGTATTAAGAAACCATAGTTTCCCTCAGAGGTAGGTAACCACTTCAACATTGGTTAGTTAGCAAAGCCTCATATTATGTCTGACACTGTGACAAATATTATGAACTTTATCCAGTAGAATAAACTGATGCACAGAGGAGTAAAGTGGCTACCAGAAGTCCAGAGAATCACAGATTAATCTAAAATAAACTAAAATTGAGAAAAGCTTTGATGAGACTGGAACCCCATGTGAGCCATGTGTGGCTTCTTTACATCAGCCTTTGGTTTCATTTCCTTTGGTCTTCCACCCCAAGCCTACGTCCACAGGATCTTCTGTTGACCACTGTCTTTGGGCAGGCTTCAAAGTACCCAAGCTGTGTCTAACCCTGTGTATAGAGGCATCACCAGAGCTAAGCCACATCAAATTGCATGCTCATAGAATCTACAGGCAAATAAAGAGTGTCAGGACCTGATTCTGTTCCTTTGAAATATGTGCAAAACTAAGGATGGTTTCAGTGAAGGAAGAGCTGAGCCCAGTGTCCCACACCAGCAGAGCATGCAAGGCAGTCTCCATGCTGATTCAATCACTGGTCTCTTTGCTGAGACTGTCAGCAAAGGTGTCAATTAGTGCCAGTTGTGATGATGATTTTTGTGATGCTGACACCTGTCCACTATGAACTGGACTGTGACCACCATCACATTTCCCATTAGATGCTGAGCAGATGTCAGGTGGCAGCAGGGCTGAATGATGTATTAGATTCTGTGCACATCAGTAAATCAGACAATCTGTATTGTCTCTTGAATTCCTTTCAAGTGAAATTATTTTAATCTCTAATAATGCTACTGACTTAGTTCCTTTGATTTTAGTGTGTTTTCTAGCTCATGGATTACTTATTCATATAATATCAAGTAACAATGTGTGACAAAACAAAACAAATTCAAATGCAAGCATAACCAGATTTTGAGCTGCAGGCACAAAAACATACTTGCAAAAATGTACTTACACAGCTCTTTAACGGTTTGCAGATATAAACTGCATAATTATCTGACTTCCTGCACAATTCCATATTGATAGAAACAGAGACATGGAAAAAATAGTGTTTGCAGTAGACACGTACAGATTTTTCCAGTGTGCAGATTTGAAAACAATGCATCAGTTCATTGATTCTGGAGCACAGAGTGAGGTTTTTATATGCAGATGCAAAATAGCTATGTACGTCTAAATGCGCAGAGATCAGGACCAGAAGACCACTGTACATAAAAATGTTTAGTGACTCACATAGCAATTATCCTGAACAGGCACAGTCCTGCACTGTGCTGGGCACATAACTTGACCTTCAGGTCTTTATTGTGCTGTGCTCATCCTCTAGCCGTAGGATAAACTGGGATGGCTAATTGTAATGAAGCAAACTGTGGGCAGCTGCCACTTGGTCCTACTGACCACTATTTGCAGCAACAAATTCTCTTGGGCACATCTTTTTTTATCAGTGAAAATGATAAATGGATTTATTTTAAGAAAACCTTACAAGCTCAGAAGACTGAAATATTGGGTAACCTTTACATGGACAAGATCTGCACAGTATGTTGCATCTTGCTTGGAAGCCCTTACAGTGGTGCCTAACTTGGGATTCCCAGCATTTGAAAGAATGTATGATTATCTGTGTTAACTCTTTCTCCTTTATAGTGTTAGCTGCAATAAATGGTATTTTAAGCAATACTTCACAGAGTCTTAGTGCCCTTCTTACTCAGATTACAATGAACCAGCACCTCCTGGTGCAAAATCATGTGTGTGTGAATGTGTGTGCTGCACATGGTCTGTTATGTTTTGATTTCTCTCTTTTGTGATTTTGCTTCAATATGACACCTTTCACATCATCCACATAATTTTTTTTTTCATCTGCTGTTAATTAAATAGGCTTACTTCCTACTGCAAATGACATGATTCTTTGCTATGAAATATTCCCCCGGGTTCACAATCCAGCATATTATATTCAACTTTTACTCTTCCCATGCCTTCTTAAAGAAAAACTCCATGGAAATGTCCAAGAACCACATAATTTATTGAAGAAAAGTGATGAAAATAGGTGCCTCTTAAAGTTGAACTTCAAAATGGCATTTTTGTTCATAAGATATATTTGATTATTTTGATGATTTTTCAAGAAAGAATGACTGTGATCACACAGTGGAAAAAATTCATTTCATGAAATCACCAAAAAGGGCTGCATAATGTGTTCAAGGTGTTCCCCATGTTAAATAGTCTGTGACACAGTAACAGCATTTTGCATAATCATGAGCAAACTGAAGAGTGTAACAAAACCCACTGTCTTCATCTGATATATTGGACTCACTCTCTGAGAAATCCTGGAGTTGTTTGTGTGACTACAAATTGAGCATCCTCCTCAATACTCTGTATTCTCTAGTCGGTTGTTTCCTCACCATAATCTTTTAAAAAATGAATATAACAGCATACATTTTATTATTTAATGGAAAAAGTATATATGGTCAGAGTTCTTAGCAACTGAACTTATAAAAATTCATTGATTTATATTATGAATCAATAATTAGTAATAGAAAAAAGGTTTTTTTATTAAAAAGCAGCAGAAAAGAGTTATTTATAGGCATATCAGTTTCTAGGTCTATTAGCTAAGTCACAAGAAACTGTATAGAAACCAGAATCTAACGGATTTTTCTAGACACATGGAAAACATTAATTACTGTAGGTACTTATGAAATGCATTGAAAAAGCTATCCTATTTTATAGTTGCAAAACAAAAGATGAAAAATACATTTAAAATGCCCAATGGAAAATAAAATTACCTAAGGAGAAGATAAAATACCAGTGCATCACATATATATTCATTTGAGACACTGAAAACATATTTTGGATATATTCATTTTATCTCTCTTGACCAAAGCAGAATGTTTTTTCTCAGCAAGATGCTGCATGAAATGTACCATGGAGAATTTTTTTTCAAATGTATTCCCTAGTTGGTGTGGAAAAAAAGAGGTTCAATATTATTTCTACTTGTGACTTTATGCAAAACTGTACAGGTTTACTTCAGCCAGCAATTCTTCAAGAGAGACAACTTTTGGAAACATATAAAGTGTTTAATAATGATTAATACATTTAAGATATGTAACTCATGTGGAAATGATGGAAGTAAGTAATACTTTAAAGAAAATATTTTTAAGCATAGCATTTATTCATCTGTTACAATAAAGTATAGCATGAGGACCCTGATGGTGTATCTTAGTGTTAAAATATGACACCAAGTTCAAGAATGTATTTTTTCCTCATCTTAAACTTACAAATTAAATGTCTTTATGCAGATAATGATTCAAGCAAGCAAACTGTTACAGTTCCTCATATTAATCAAATTGTTAATAACCTATAGGCTATACTACAAATTCCTTTGCCTTCAAACAGTTCCATACCTTCAGGGACTCTCCAAAGCAGGGCATATGCAATGCACTGTGTGTTGGAATACATTATCTCTCTTCTTAGGTCTATTCAAACAGAAGCTGAAAAAAATCTACACGTGAGGCAGTGCTGATGCACTGCATTATTTGTTTCAGTTCAACACAGTTAGCAGCACTTGCTGAAAGTCATTAACACTGCATCCCTCCTGTTAAGATGTCTTTTCATCTGTAAGACCAGAAAATATTAATGGAAACTGGGTCATATAAGCAGCAAAATGTGTTGTAAAGGACCTGAAACAAATAGCATGTGTGTTGGCTCTTTGGTTAGCTTACGTTTTTCAAATCTCTGGAGGATCCACAGTCTGAACATTAAAGCAGAAAGAGATTTATTCTGTATAGTTTCATCATGTTACAATCTTTGTTATAAGAAAGGAAGAGTGAACTTTGTGCCATTTTCAGTTCTTGTTTAATATCTTCTTCACAGGAAAATGCTGCCAGGATATTAAACTCATCTGTTCTTTTGGATAATAAGGATGTAATGTACCATTTTGACCTTTCCAAATGCTGTGTTTTGAATTGCTGTTCATTAGATTTTTTTTTCCCCTTGATTAAAGTCTCACTAACCTGTTGAAACAGAAAGGAATAAGACCCAGTCAAGACATAGCATATCAAGAATGATCAAAACAGTACCACATATTTGTATAGCTCGAGGGCTGTAACTGACATTAACACTTTTTGTGCTATAGGATTGCCATATTCACTTGTAACAAAGAAGGTAAAATTATGTTTATTTAAAATCTTCTCATGACAATTCAGAGTCAAGATGAAGAGCTTCTATTTGGTTCAAAGTTTAATTATTAGAATAAGAAAGACTCTATTGCTGAGATCTGTAAAGTTTCAGAGATTAAGCTGTAAAAGAACAGAATTATAATCTTCAAATGGAAAAGATAAAATATATATGAATGAGGGCCAGATTCTGTTAACCTTATTCATCTTTGTGGATTTACAGATTCTTAAATTCAGAAATAGATATTAAGAGCAGAAGAAATAGTACATAATTGTCTAGTCTAATCTCCTGTGTTGTCCCAAAATTTATCAGCCTCTGTATCTCCATATAGTAAAACTCTGACCAGAAGAACTGCCCGTCATTGAGACTGATGTTACAGAATTGCATATACACTCCTAGGTGATAAAATGACTGTTAATGGTCCTCCTGAGAGAGAATAACTCATGTTGCTGTTGATGCTATGAGTACCTCCTGAGGGACAGTACTATCTATGAGAGCAATTTGCTAACTGTTTTTTACATTTTTTCTGTCTCTTCAGATAAGCGAACATTTTAAAAGCACTAGGAATCTTTGCATTAGCACTCGAACCAAAAGATACAATAAGAAAAATGTATTGGTTTAAAGAGGGAAGCTGCCTAGGCTGGGCAGTGAATTTCTTCTAAGTGGTTTAGATCACACCCACAAGTACTAAGAGATGAACATGGGGATACAACGACAAGTAACAATTCACACGACTCTCTACAGGAAAACAGATTAGTATAATCAATAAGAGCAATAGCTTAAAGTTCTGTGCATAACACACTTGCTTAGATTTTTTTTTTCATGAGTGTCAACAGTGAGGCTAGTTATCAATCAGAAAGGGTTTACATGAATTCTGAATTCATACAGACAGCTCAGTATCAAAAGGAAGGAGAGAAGCCAAAGCAAGTCATTTAAGATCCTTTCGGAGATGTAGTATTCACATGGCTGCACATGCGGGTAGCCAGCTACATGCACACTCACATGTAGTGACCAAAAATGTGAATTTAGATCCTTTTCCTGTACCTACATGTTTGAAATAACAGTATGGCATTTCACCATAGACTGTCCTATTCTGCCTGGGTCTGCCTTCAAAACCATTCTTATAGGAGGCACTGAAGCCTACAGGTTTGAACCTCACATAATGTGACCTCAAGGAACAATGAAAACCATGATAACCTCCTGTTGAAACTATGGATTCCGTAGATTCTTTGGAGGAAATGTTTTTCCTCTTCATTGATAAACCACAATCCTAAACCACTTTCCTCACAAGGCAGTACACGGAAACGACTGGAACTCCACAGCACTGTTCATGGCAACTCTGTCCATCTACATAGGCAATCTGAACCTGTTAAAGGATCATGAATGTTTTGTTCTGAGATATTATAAAACCAGCCGCCCATAAAATGGAGCCATATGGCTCTTCCTCTTCTCAGAATGAGATTGCTGTCACCCTACTTTGAAGTGCTACATGGAGAACTACACAAATGCATTCTATTGACAGCAGGCCTAGGCACTTCCATTTTTTTTGCCTAATATTAAGCCTACATATACTTCAGCATCATTGATTTTATGTTTTGTTTCCAAGGGACTGTGAAAAAAAAAGCCTGGAGAATGACAAATGCACAAATAGCGTTCAAAACGAGAGGGAAGAAAGAGTGAAGTCTAATTAAACAAGCATGAACAGATGAGATACACTATTTTGACAGCATTAACTAGTGACAGCTTAATTTTTCAGGGCATTCTGACTTTTAGTTAGAAAACTCAGGGGTCTCTACCAGTAAGTTGAACCCAGGAAAATTAATTTAATCAATGAATTGTAAGATTAAGGCTTTTCTTATTTTTCCTCTCCCACTCTGTGCCCCTCCCCCCCAACCCCTTTCTAGTTTTTAATTTATTTTTATCACAGTTTCATTCTTCAGCATGGAAAGGAATAAAATTTTTTCATAAAATTTTTCCTTCTATTAACAACTGTTCAGATTTCCAGACTGAAAATGTATAAGATATTTCTTTTGCAGGTAATGACTCCATCTTGCTTTTAGTTGATGGCATTACTTGTTTGGTGGTAGAAAGTTTGATGCTGCCTTATAACACAACAATTTACAACTGCTTGTACTACAGACAAAATGAATTTATTGAAAGAAAAGGGTATAATTTCTGTGAATTGACATATTTTGGTCAATTCATGTTAAGGACTGAGATGAAATAGACCATATTTTGATTGCTTATATTTAAATGATTTCAAATAGTCATCTTCCAGTGAGAAATTGTCATGTTGGAAATGTATTCACTATCCTTGCTCTAAGTCACTTAGCTTTCCATATGGGGAAACTTGCCAAGATATCAGGGTCACTGTTTGTGTTGGCACCACTTGTTTGAGGTTTCTAATATCCTATAACATAATTGTATGCTAGGTGATAGAACATTTCAGGATAAATGGTGTGTTTGAAGTCAAAAGTAGAAAACACAACTTAGTGTTAAATTGACTTTTCTCTACTGAACTACAAGTCAACACTGACAAAATAAGCCTATAGCGTTTATTGCTTCTCTTTCTGTAAAGAAAGCAAAAGGCGTATGTAATCTTTAATTCTAAGTAAGCCTAAGGAAGAACTAGTTAAAATGTGAATGAGGAAGTATAAAAGGGTCTGACACTGTGGATGCATTTCTAGTGCACATCATAACTGAAAGAGCTAATTTGAGAAGTAAAATAGTACAGTACCAGTAGCATGGAGTTCTACAATACCATGACTGGCTTGTTGGTGTTAGCTGTGATATCTTTACAGTACTTTTCAGTGAGGAATGTGGATATACACTTTATTAAATAAATAACTAGAGCTCAAGAGAGCTTTCATTCTTAATAGAGAGGTGCATTTATCTTGTTAATTCATAAGGGCAATTGTTATTATTATTAAATATCATAATTCTGTAACTGTGTGAACTTGTCTGTTTTTAATTCAGCACTACAGACATACAGTTATTAATAGTAGTAAAAAATGATTCATGGAACTGTGGAAATAACTGCAAAATAAATGCTTTTTCCCAGACTTGAAGGCATTCTCTCAGGTAAGGAAATCTAAAATCTACAATAAACTTCAGCAAAGGCCACATTCTGATCTCAGTTTCTTTAAATTCTGCCTTAACATATTATCACGTATTTCCTTCTCTTCAAGGTGTCTGGCAACTAAAATAAACATCATATATAATTCAAATATTACATGATACAGGAGAAAACAAGAAATTTAGTGAAAACCACAAATATTTACAAACAATTTTGATTAAAGTATTGACAGACTTCTCATGTTACCAATACCCCATCCTGTTTACTGACCTGTTTGTAAGGTAGACTGTAAAATTCTGGAAAACTCTCGCTTGATTGATTTTTTTAAATACAAATAAAATATGTCTCAAAGATATGCTTAACATGACAGAAGTGAACAGCTGTTCTTTTGAAAGATCTGTGATCTCACCTAGCTGAAAGATGGGTGTCCCATTTTAATTCTCCCATTGACAGATCTGTAATACTTTTAATATGTCTTTGCAGTTTGATACAGTTTCAAGTTTATTCATGTACCTCTTCTAGCACAGATTTTAGTACTTCGATCAACAGAAAACAGAAAAAGTTATGTCTGTGATGCAAATTGAAGTAGGAAAGTATTCAGCAGTATTCTCATTTATGGTTAATAAATCAAGCTTTGTATGTATGTAAGCTACATAAGAAAATCCACAAGTCTGTGCACAATCGCTTACTGTGGCCTTATTAATGAGATGTAGCCCAAACACTCATATTCTCAACAACTCCACAGTTTTGGACCCCTCATGGCGTGTTTTCCACTCTGAGTTAAAACCCATAATTCATATTTTAGGGTTGATCATAGCTTTACAGACTTCTTTAAGTAAGGGCAGGATATCATTTTAGGACTACTGTAGAATACAGAACATAAAAAAAACTTTGTTGTCCTTTTGCTATGGGAAATGTCATCTTTTTGCCTCTCTGTGGAGAAGCTTTTTGACACACATTGCAAAAGTAGGGAACAATGCAAAGACTGTTTCTTTTTTAGTATACTTACAGACTCTTCCCAAAGTAGTCAAAGTTATAAGGAAGGGCCCAGGAGTGAAGTGCAAGAGTAGAGTAGAGTAGAGAAGCAACATTTTTGGGACAATGTAATACAGTTTAAAAACTGGACACATTGTTTTATGGTGAAAAAATGTTGCTGGCAGGCAACTTCTGAAAGATTTCTTTTTAGACAAATAATACTATCCAATGCATTATTTAAATGTAGTTGTAGTAAGGGCCACTCAGTGTTTTTTACCATGCATATTGCACAAGTCCTTCCATTTGCTGTTGTTCTCAGGATTTTCAAGTTAGTGACATTTCCACTGAGTAATTTCTTTGGTCTTTTACTTGACCTTTAAAAGAATACATTAAATATTTTCCTTTGCATTTTCAATATTTCACAGCATTTCCTTCTCTTTGCTGATTCTGAACTCTAACTTTCACAGAATCACAGAATTACAGACTATTAGGGGTTGAAAGGGACCTTGGAGATCTTCGAGTTCAACCCCCCTGCCAGGTAGGATCATATAATCTAAATATAATCTAACTTTCAATTAATTGCTTCTCTTGCAATGGATTTCTCTTCTACTCTTTATTCACAGAAAATACTCTTATAGCATAGATATATTAAACTAACTTAATTTAATTTTGTTTTTGTTATGTTGTGCAAACCTGTTCTCATATGAGTGATGATCTATTTCCTTAATCATCCTTGAAGTGGACTTCAATAAATCCATGTCTGTCTTGTGCTGGGAAGCTTCCCAAGTACAAGAAAGGGCAATCAAAAATGAAGACTGCACAGTCTCTCTGGGCAACTTCTTCCATTTCACTCTCCTCATAATTATCTAATTGTGACTTTTTATCCCATCTATTGAGTCTGAATATTTCTTTTTAGCATCTGCTATCTCTCATCCTCCCAGCATGAACCACTGTGGTGGCCTTCTCTAAAGAGCTGCAACCATCTCTGTGGTTGCAAGGGGTTCCTCCTTCTCAGGCAGAAATATTTGCATTTATATTTGCTGAAATTAATGCAATTTCCTAGGTGCATAATTCCAGTCTATGTAAGTCTTTCTGGACATTTGTCCTCAAGGACCTGCCCTTCAATGTACTCACTGATACAGGGAGGTTGTCAAAGGATGCAGGGATGCAACAAGGAAAGCTAAAGCTTCCCTTGAAATCAAGCTAGCAAGGG